>CAUYSK010037836.1:0-22104 GCA_963575035.1 Avahi laniger
TGATCATAGCTCATTATAACCTCAAACTCCTGGGCTCAAGCAATCCTCCCAACTCTGCCTTCCAAAGTGCTAGAATTACAGGCATGAGCCACAGCACTCAGATATCTATTTTTTCTAAGATGTTTTAGAGCAAATCCAGACATCATGACATCCTACCCATCAATGCTTCAGTATGCTGCTTTATTATAGTATCATAATAGCATTATCACACTGAACAAAATTAACAATAATTCCTTAGTATCATCCAATGTGCTGTCTCCCAAATTTCCTCTTTGCAGTTGGTCTGTTTGAATCAGGATCCAAAGAAGGTCCACAACATTGCATTGCATGTATTAATAGTGGTATGTCTCCTTGTATGTAGTTGAAGTCTCTTTGAAACTAAAATAGTCCCCTCCCTTTTATCCTTCTCATGGACTTGTTGAAGAGACTGGGTCAGCTGTCTTATCTTACCTAAATTCTTGTAGTGGTCTCCTAAAGTCTCCTTGCCTTGAGTCTTGCTCCTTCCCACCCATCCTCCAAACCGCTTTCCACACTTCCTTCAGAACCATCTTCTAAAATGCAGTTTGGATCATGCCACTTCCCTGCTTGAAACTCTTCAGTGGTTCCAATGAGCTACAAAAAGAAAATCCAAACTTCTCCCTTGCTTTATAATGTTTCCATTGATCTCTACTTAACTTTCCAATCTCATCTTTAGTGGTTATTTCCTTACGCTATACAAGCCAAAAACTTATTTTTTTCCCGGAAACACCAGGCTTACTCTCAATCAGAATGCCATGTCCTTGCATCCCTCCCCCCACCTCCAGAAAATAACCTTTATTTTTCAAAGCTCAGCTCAAGTATCACCTCCTCCATGACATTTTTCTGATTCCTTGAACCTCATCCAAGGAAAATCAACCATTTCCTCCTTCCATCACGGCCCCTGCAGTACTCCACTGCATGTAATAGTGTTGACACTGCTGGCTCCTAAAGGCTGGGTCCTACTCATTGAAGTAGTCTTATCAGCCCACAGGGGCTTAGCAAATAATGAGCTTTTAATAAATGCTTTTGAATAGGTGAATGAATGATGAATGAATGGGTTTACATGGCAGCCTGGTAAACACTAAGTTTGTTCCAAGAAGAACTTCCTAACGGTCACTCCTGCTCATAGCTCTCAAGGCTATGATATGGCCAGAGCTGGGTCAGGGACAGGGCTACTCCTACTTGAGAGCAGGGCCCAGCCCTCCAGCCTACTGAGTTACATCCTGTGCGGCTATGACAGTCGAGTAGCATTTGGTGACTCAGGTTCTATTACAAGGCCATTGAAGTCTGAACAAAGGGAAGCGTTTCTGAAAATATAGTCCTTGGATCAGAGAATTTCTTTCTCAGAGAAAGAAAGTTGCTTTCCTGGCCAATAGAGTTTATTACCAAGCATAGGATAACTGGAGAGAGGCAAGTTAGTGACAAAACTGATTAGCAGGCTGTTGTTCAGTGCTAGGTGTTGACTAGATGATTTCTAATATCATTTCCAGTGCTATCATCTTATTATCTAATCCTTACATCATACCAGTATAACATGTGTTTGATATGCTAAAGGTTCAAGAATTATTGATGACATTTTACAGATATGGAAACTGAGGACAGCGGGGCAAGGGATTTGCTTCAGACATGTGGGTACTTCCCAAGCTGTGTTTTACTAAGCAATCAATATATCCTGACTCCTGGGAGAGACTGCAGTTATCTTTCCCTTTAGAGAAGCTGGTCTGTTTTTCTCCCCAGGACTGCAGAAGAAAATAAGGCTCGTAGTATTACAATTAGAGCACTACTTATTCCACTCCCACAGCCTACCTAGGCTTTGAATCTCACAGTATTGAACGTAAGCAACCTCAGTGGTGCTAATATTGCCAGGGAGCATATAGGAAAGAGGGTGGAGGACAAGGGGAACAGATTCGAAGCTGCTAAGGATGCATTTCAGTGATCTGTGGACAAAGATGGGGGTCACTGATCCCAAGGGTGCGATGACAAGGTCAGCTTCATCTTTTCTCTGTTGTTGGCAACAGCCAGTCTAGCCAGAAAGAACAATCTGTCAAATCTAATTAGAAGAAAGTGAACAATGGGCGCCCAGCTCTAAAATGACAACCCAGTTTAATGGGGTGGAGGAGCTCGGGAGAGATGTGTGCTTTGTGTGCTTGGAATTAGTTCCTTCAAATGGATCCTTTCTGAACTCAAACCGTAAAACATCTCCAACTGGATTCTTATTTACTTCACCAGAACTCTCCAGTTCCCTGTGCTTTTAAATAAATGCACATCCAGCAAAAGCAGAGGAGAACTTGGCTGTGTTTCAAAGGTAAGTCTGTAATCGAAAACAGTTACATCATGCATGGCTTGGACATGGTTCTGTGTGCATGCAACTGATATTAATGGATTTGTTCTTATTTCTTTTTTGTGCTTAATTATATTGGTGATATTAGTGTTTCTCTTATTATTTTTGCAATCCTTTTTTTTATAAGGCTTATAACTAGATTCTTGAAATTTCAGAACAGCCTGAAATTTTATTAGGACCACAAATAAACACATTTTAGGATGCAAAAAAAATTAATTACATTTTTGGCTTATACTTTAAATGGCTTCTCTGATTAGGATATTTTGGTTCTTGCATCAAAAGTGAGTTTCACAGGGAAGAGGTATATTTTATAAATTGAATCAAATAAGTATATTCCTTAAAATAAATGCCTGAATACAGGTTATTGAAGCTTAAAAATCATGCATCTGCCTTATGTAAAGTCCCAAATAACAGAGGCCTGTCTGTTCTCAGCAGATACTATATCGAAGAATAATGGCTTATTAGTTTTACTCTGCCTCAATGTGGGACATCTAGACATCTTAAAAGTATGAGAAAAAAATACTTTTGTGAGGTAAGAGGGAGAGAATGGGAAGAGAATAAGTTTAACACAATTTGTAGTTTACATGTCTTAGTCTGGCTGGGTTAGATGTTCTTTCCTCCGGGCTCTCTCATCTAATCCCCACAGCACAATGTAAAGTATGTTACTATTCTTTCCACTCTCCAGATAAGGAAACTAAGACCCTGAGAAATTTGCCCAAGGTTACAGAAAAATGTAGCGTGAGGCCTTGAACCCAGGTCATCTGGTGCCAAGTCTAGTGAGCTAAGGACTGTATTTCTGGTAGAGACAGGAGACATTAAATTTAAGAAATCAGTAAATTATTAATAATGTTAACGTGAAGACTCTTCTATTGCTCTTTTATGGACCTGAATGAGGCAGTAGATTTTAGCTTGGTGTACTCATATCACCTTACTTTACCTCATGTTGCCAAGCTTTTATTTTCTAACAGCATCACTTGTTTCTCTTCTGTCCTTTATTCCATGTTTTCCTTTACATATCCATTATATGCATAAATGATCTTGAAAAAAGACAAAGGAAAAGTCTGCCAGTAATACCCACCTCACCACGAACCTAGTCATCTCCGTAGAAATATGCTATTAATAATTTGGGGTATAACTGTTTTCTACATGTGTTTACATAGATGTGTGTGTCTATATGTATCAGTATGTATCATATTGTTTTGTGTGGCTTTTTATTAATAAAACATAAATGATGCCATGCTGTATTTTTTGTTCCCAACTTGCTTTTTTTTTTTTTTTAACTCACTATGCCTTGTGGAGATCTTTTCATGGCAGTATGTCTAAATCTAATTCAGTCTTTTTAACTGTTACACACAATTCCATGCACCATCACTTTTACTGTTCTCTTTACATTTCTTGTCTGTGCATTTGAAATGGCTTAATGGCATAGCAAGTCAACATTTAACCATATTTGTATTTATGGGGCAAGTAGAGACAGGCACAAGCTTCATGGCTGATTGGAGTGTTACTAACACATAAGAAAGGAAGGAAAGGTAGGAAGTGCCCACACCAGAACTGCGAGCCCAGAAGAGAGGCCTAGCACAGGCACAGTGGTATCAGTAGATTTCTTACCTCTCTGCCTCTGAATATTTTAGCATTTACTTTTTTTGAACCCACATGTCTCCAGACATTTATTCCTTATATACGAGATAACAGTAATATACTTCACAGGTGCTATGAGGATAATGTGTAGGAACACACGTCAAACCCAGGCATACTGAGACATGTTAAGTTATGAATTGTGCTGCGTGGACCTTTTTCCCTCCCCCTCCTACTTCAGATATTATGTTTTAAGGCTCGGAGAAGGGTGGTTAGTTAGTAAATGGAGCTATGAATGTACTCATTAGATATTCTGGTCCAAGATTGTGCCTAAAAACACTGGAGACTGACTGATAGCTGGATTCAAGTCCTGATGTGGCTATTTACTAGTTGTGTGATTCTTACAATGTTTTGTCATATGTAAAATAAGGGTAATAATAATAAATACTTAGTCTGTGGGATGTTGGTAAGGTTTAAATGAGATACTGTGTATAAAGTACTCAGTATGGTTTCTGGTATATAGGACTATCAGCTGCTATCATCATCACTCAGACAAGTTGCAACATCCCCACTTCGGTTTTCTGTCTATAAAGTATCACTACCCAGTTTCCTCAGAAGTGACAATAAAGACGGGTCTTATCTCAGAATTAGAGCACAGCCATTCATTGTTCTTTTAGTCTATAATTTTTTCTAAGCAAGTATTTCCTGAGTGCCCACTGCATGTCTAATACCCTGCTGGGTACTGTGTGAAATGTAAAGGAAGTGTCAAACGGGGCTCTTGCCCCCAAAATGCTTACAATTTTTAAATCAAAGTTCCTTAATATATGAGCTAACACTGGAGAGAACTTTGAACCTGTCAGATGAAAGGCATTCTGTAATACACTCTCTGGGTAAGAGATAGTTACATAAACACAGGGTAATATTGTCAATATACATGCCATGACTATTTCATAAAAATTTTCTGTTGATTTCAAGGGTATATATAATATAATCCTTGAACACCTGCTTAGATGTTCTGTATCTAGCTTCAGAATTATTTTGGAAGCTTGCCTGGGCTTCACCTATGAACTTGATCATGTTTCCCTTAAACGCTAGTGCGTGCAGGACTGGTTTCCTGACTGGGGTTGCTTTCACTTCCTCCACAGAGAGCCAGAAAGAAGGAGGCCAGGCAGAGGCCATAGCTGCTTGGAAGGAGCTGCTCTCCAGCTGCCCAAGGCTTGCTTTCGCAGCAGTGCAGACGTTACTTGTTCTGCACACAATATGAGTGTATATATTTAGGGGCAGATGAAATCCAGAGAGTAGGAATTGTCTTAAAGGCTTGAGGACACCGTGGGAGGGGACTGAAACTACCTTATTTTGGGGCAAATTCCCAAGAAATAAGCCTATAGTATTTCCAAAATGTCCACTTAGTCTGTCTCAGTCCAGTAAGCTTTCTTTGACCCACAGAACCCATTTTCTGTTTGTGCCTAAAGTCATTCCAGCTGGCCCAACACGAAATTCCAACTGGACTTAAAAGGCCACTTCAGCTGTCAAGCCACGTGTGGATTTTGCTTTAAGAATCATTCCAGGCAGCAGATGCTCCGAGTGCCTGGGGAGTGGCATGCCTATTCCTCATGCAGAAGCAAGGCACCCTGTGTCTTGATTCCACACTTAAATCAGGGGTAAGAATTCTGAATGTCTTTTTAAAGGGGCTGTGTGAAATCATTCTTATGAGAAAAATATCACTTATAATGTAAAAAGATGAGGTTTCTCAGAAAGCCCTCTCTTTTACTGCTGAAGGGATTTCTTTGTAGATAAAGAAATCTGCTCATACCGCTGTAAAGAAGAGATTCTAAGTGTAACGTGTATGACATGTAATTATTAAGTTTAGTACAATCCAAAACACTCTCTCCACAACCTCTTTATGGAGGTGATTATTTTATTTTATTTTATTTTGATAAAGAGTACATTTCTGAAATTTCTGCCTGGAAACTCAGAATAAAAACTTACAGCACATTAGAATTCTAAAAATAATTTGACCCTGCATTTCATAGTCAGAGGTCAGGGCTCCAAAAACATGCTGTCCAAATCATTATTGCTGATTAATTTATTTTGCTCTCCCTCAGGAGGTGAAGGCAGCTGGTGTATGAGACTTGAGAGAGGGCTCATTTTCCAAGGAAGAACAAAGAGAAAGTTGCCACCCCTCCCCGCTTGGAGCAGCCGCTTTGCTTTGTCTGAGCAGACTCCCTCAGGGACTGCAGCAGCGGAGGCTCAAAGCTGCATCCCTGAGATGAGTTTGGTGCACTTGGTCAGCAGCCGGGCGATGTGGGGAGATGCGTGCCTGCACGGTATTAATGTCATCAGCTGCCCTGCTCGTATCCTTTCCCTGAAGGACGTGAGAACTAAAATAAAATCTTAAACCCCCTCAGGTGACTGAATGGACCCCCTCTTGGCCAAAGGGACCCCAGAAATACCCTAAAGCTGAGTCTCTGGCCATGAGAAAGGAGGTCAGACATGGCTTGTGATGCCTCCCTCCCTCCTTGGAGATATCCTTTGTAACTCATTAATAGGCTTAAGGCTATGCAAGACAAAGCTTAAACCACACCTACAGGTAATCAATTTACTTAACAGATCACTTGAATCTGGGTAAATGTCCGGTTCATTGGCTTGTCTCTGATTAACAGACTTCCTTAACTTAAAACATTCCAAGCCTTTAGATAAAGTTTCATTTCTCTTTTTTTTTTTTTGAGACAGAGTCTCACTCTTTTGCCCGGGCTAGAGTGCCGTGGCGTCATCCTAGCTCACAGCAACCTCAGACTCCTGGGCTCAAGCGATCCTTCTGCCTCAGCCTCCCGAGTAGCTGGGATCACAGGCATGCGCCACCATGCCCGGCTAATTTTTTCTATATATTTTTAGTTGTTCAATTAATTTCTTTCTAATTTTAGTAGAGACGGGGTCTCGCTCTTGCTCAGGCTGGTCTCGAACTCCTGAGCTCAAACAATCCGCCCGCCTCGGCCTCCCAGAGAGCTAGGATTACAGACGTGAGCCACCACACCCGGCCGAGTTTCATTTCTTTAACCAATCACAAATCAAACAATCTTTAAGCTCACCTATAACCTGTAATCCCCCCTGCTTCAAGATGTCCTGCCTTTTCAGGCCAAACCACCATACACCTTCCATGTATTGATTTATGATGTAATTCCTATCTCCCTGAAATGTGTAAAAACCAAACTGTAACCCAACCACAGGGAGATTTATGACTTCTTGGGCGTGGCTCTCTGGGCCAGGGTTGTACATATTCAGTTCAGAATAAACCTGTTTAAACTATTTTACAGATTATGGGTTCTTTTCCACTGACACTTTTACAGCACAGTAACACTTAGGGAGACATTCCCCTCCTTTACTTCTGTTTCTCTGCTGATAAACAAATGTCAGGCATCTTCCTGGATTGGGTCCCTGACTCACCGTGTCGCTACTTAGCCACTGCTCTCTTCTGTCTTCCAAACACTGAGCTCTCTCAGTGCTCATCTGATTGGATCCAGATTGTGAGGGTTACAGCCCAAGTGGTCACCTACAGGACTTGGTGGGGGCCATGTCCAAGCTTCTCCTTTCAGGGCCTAAAAAAACCTTCTGTTCCAGTTGGGTTCCCAATTATGTAGCTGATGGTGCTACTGGACAAAAGAGGGGGTTCTGTTTTGAACCAGAGCCCATAATTTATGCCTATAGCTATGCCCTGATGGGATATGGAAATCTTCATATCCAACAACAGGGACCTGGTAAACAGTATGACTTCTAGACCAAGTGAAATGATCTATCTATGGGTCTTCACTCCCTTACTAGAAGAAAAATGGAGATGTACAATTCTTACACCTAAAGCAATGAATCTCTTCAAGTGGAAGGGACTGGAAGGTTATTACTGAATCATGTGGACAACGTGAAGGACAGGGCTCTGTAGGAGAAAGCATCTGCTTAATGAAGGGCAACATAAAGCTCTGTGCAATGTAAAAGGAGGGAAGCTGCATTTTGGCATCATCTTGCGGGTTAGAGTTCTTGGCAACAGGGCTGGCTCAAGAGCCGAAGCGCAACCCATCATCTTCTGTGGGCTTCAGCCATAGGGGGAGAAAGGTGGTACCACAGTTCTCTCCCAGTGGAGGACGGTGACGTGTGATAAGCAGATGATTGCAGAGGCTCCTGTCAAATGAGTGAAGAGAAAAAGGGAGTGGGGAGAGGAGGAGGGACTCTAGAAATGGCAGTGCAATAATCCTGGAATAAAAATGAGGGGCCATAGTCAGGAATGATAAGTACATCCACCTTGAAATTCAACCCGTTGCCATTTTTCCAATTTGCCTCTGATAACGTCTCTTAATATTTTGTAAACCCCATTAATAGCAGGATAGAATAAATGAAAGCGGGCCCCTATCAGGTTCTATTTTTCATTCTCCTTTAGGATTGTTTTAAATAGCGACAATACCCTAAAAGTCAAATCCACCGTTTTTTAGCTTTGGGAAGCGTTAAAAACCGTTAAGCCCTTTGAAAGATCGCCTACCAAAACCGTAACCGTCCTCCAGGTTTCTCTTCCCGACAGAAAGGCGGCTCTGGTGGTGCCCATCACTTTCCGTTTCGTTTACGGTGCAAACCGCAGACTGAGTGCGAGGGCCATTTGGAACGCGCCGGTCTAACCTCGCAAGCGAGGGGCGCCGCAGCCTCCGCGTTCCGGGGTCCTTGTCCCTTCTGACCGGCAGGCGGCGCTGTCTCGGGGCGCCGCGACCACCGCCCGGCCGCCACCAAGGCCATTTCCGCCGCGGCCCCGCGAGTGTGTCCCGGCCACGCCTTGCTGTCTGGAGGCCGCCGTGCTTCACCCAGCGCTGCCTGCTAGTTTCTGAACCCTGTGCGCCGAAATATTACTGCTATTTGAAAACTTACCTCTTGGGTCTTTTGAAAGAGTGGAAAACCTAAAAAAACAAACCCACACGTATTTGGGGATTGCGTATTCGATGATTTTTTAAACGTCTCAAATGTATTTCAATTTATTCGAATAAAAGAGGCCAGGGGCTTCTGACACAACAAATAAGGCAATATGTGTTGAAAATTAAAATGTTTAAAAAAAAAATTCTCCTTCCTGTTTATTCCAGACTCTTCTGCAGGCGTAGGACAGCTCGCGAAAATTCAGCTGCGGCGCCATCTGCTGGACGCTCCGCGCCGCTGCAAGGCCCGGGAAGGTGTCGGCGTTGCAGGCGAAGGCCCTGCTTTGTACCCTGGAAAGGCTCTGGCACCAAGGTAGCATTCACATGCGGTCTGCTTATCTAAAAAGAGACTAAACTAACCCTCTATGAGAAAATGGTCAGTGTCGAGGAGCCCTCGGAACTAAATGAACCGGCATTTATTATATTGGTGGTTGGTCTCTTAGGAAAACCCGGGGCTTCAGTAGAGAGGCATACAACTCATATCATTTATATGGGCCCATCTCTCAGGCATAGGCTGGAAACTAAAACTGTTTTCTGTCACTGCACACAGGGGAGTATCGGGGACCGATATCGAAGTCACCGTGTACTTGTTCTCCTGAATAGAACTGACTTCGGTGAATGTAAGGAATTTCAAAGGTGAAGAGGGAGACAGAAACAAAATTAATCTGGGAGTAGGGAGGCGTTAAAATGTGGCCTTGGGCATGGTTTGATGTAAGATTACTAAACCCTGCTACCATTTTCCAAGCTCGTAAGTCAGTTCTGATTCACTTGAAGGTTTTTCTATTTAGGAGACTTCAGGCCCTTTCCACACAATGATCTAAACCCATTTGCAAACACATTTATATACATACTTCCACATAAGCCTGTGTTCACCATTGTTGCAAACTTTGTTACAGCCCATAATCAGAAAACGCTGTGGAACTGGCCGAAAGCAGAATTTTAGAGCAGATTACGGTTGGCCCACCCATCTGGAAAAATATGGTATCACTGATAGGAGGCATTTGTAATGGAAACATGTTATCAGACATAGTTCTAACCCTTCAGAGCTTATAGCTACTTGCTAACAAAACTGCAATTTTGTATTCTGAGGTAAGCTTATATTGGTTTTCCTGAAAGAGATAAAGTAACTTTATCAACAATGTAGGCTACCCAAGCCTCGCTGATTATGTAGTCCTTGGGGTCTATGTCATGTAGCTTCCATATACAGTCATGTAGGGGTGATTTTGTCATTGTGTAAACATTACAGAGTGCACTTACACAACCTAAATAGCATAGCCTACTATACTCCTATGCCGTATGGTGTAGCCCGTTGTTCCTAGGGTATAAACCTGTACATCATGTTACTGTAGTGAATACCGTGGGCAGCTGTAACACATGGTTAAGTATTGGTGTATCTAAACATAGTTTAACATACAAAAGGTACAGTAAAAATATGGCATTATAATCTTATGAAACCACAGTAGTAAATGAGGTCCTCATTGACTGAAACGTCATTATGTGGTACATGACTGTACAGTCAATGTTTTATAAGGACATCCTTCGGTACTTTAATAACTAAGTCCTAGGGATGAGATCTGTCTGATCCTACCAACACAGTGATCTTAGAGAAAATGTTAACTCTCTCTGTGGGTGCTTGAAGAAGATACTTAGGCAACTGTATCAGAACTAGAAGACTGAGTATATTTTCTATTTTGAATGAACAAAGAGTTACTGGGTACCAGATTGTAACCAGTATAGGAACTATTCGATGAGTCATGTGACATCTATCATATCTTAGACTTCTGCTAATGTGAGAATATGTAAGAAAAAACATGCAGGGCCCAGTGGCTCACTCTTGTAATCCTAGTACTTTGGGAGGCCAATATGGGAGGATCACTCAGGAGTTCAAGACCAGCCTGAGCAAGAGCAAGACCCCAGTCTCTACAAAAAAATGGAAAATTTAGCCAAGCATGGTACCACATGCCTGTAGGGAGGCTGAGGCAGGAGGATCACTTGCGCCCAGGAGTTTGAGGTTGCAGTGAGCTAGGATAACTCCACTGCACTCTAGCCCAGGCAACAAAGCAAAACCCTATATCAAAACAAAAACAAAAATAAAAATCAGTTGTTTCTATACTCTCACTCAACAATCAACACAGAACACTTTTACTTCCATGACCTCTGGTCACCAAAATATAGGTGGGGACTTCTCCCCACCAGCAATCAATCAGTTCTTTTCCACAATGGACACCAGCTGAGTGTCCTCTAATTCAATTTTATTCTAACACTGTCTACCTGGAGATAGCATCAGATCTGACAGATTGAAGATTCAGTCCCATAAGACTGAGTCCCCACTTCTGATGCCAATCTCAAGCCCAGGTTGCTTTTACCTGTGCTCTGACTGATCTACTGTAAATGAGGGTTCCTACAACCCCTTTCTTGGGTTTTGTTAATTTTCTAGAGTGGCTCTCAGAACTCAGGGAAACACTTATGTTTACCAGTTTATTACAAAGTATACTTTAAAGGACACAAATAAACAGCCAGATAAAGAGAAGCATAGGGTGAAGTATAGGGGATGGGTGGGAGCTCCCGTGCCCTCCCTGAGTGCACCACTCTCCACAAACCTCCACGTATTCAGCCATCCAGAAGCTCTCTGAACCCAATTCTTTTGGGTTTTTATGGAAGCTTCATTACATAGGTATGATTGATTAAACCATTGGCCACTGGTGATCCAGAGGTTGGGGATGGGGCTGAAAATTCCAACCCTCTGAGGTGTGGCTGGTTCCCCTGGCAGCCAGCGCTCCATCCTGTAGCCATCCTGACTTTCCCAAAATCACTTCATTAGCATAAGCACAGGTGTAGTTGAAAACAGCTTGTTATAAGTAACAGAAGACTTTCACTTATTACTCTGAAGCTGTTTGGGAGCTGCTTCAGAACCCAGGACAAAAGCCCAGATGTTTTAACAAAAGATGTCCTGTTGCTCTAGTTACTTAGGAAATGATAAGGCTTTTAGGAGCTGACAGCCAGGAATCATAGATGAAAACCAAAAAACATATATCATGATATCACATAATGTATTTGTAGAGGAGAGTCTTCCAAAGAAATAAGTAGCTTGAAGCTGGGCATGGGCATGGTGGTGCCCACAGCCACTTGGAGGCTGAGTGAGAGGATGGCTTGAGCCCAGGAGTTTGAGTACAGCCTGGGCAACATATTGAGGGGTCATCTCTGAAGTAAATCAATGAATTGCTTGATAACAAATCAGCACTGAATGTTGCCATTAAGTATAGACTTGAGCCTCTCTCAGGGAAGGTGCTTTCAGGGCCACTCTTGGGACAGTGCTGGGAACAGAGGTGGAGCAGTGGGAGCTGGATACCTTGAGCCCACATGGGCTTTTCCTCTTCTGTAGCACACAGCAGTCCCTTGAAACTGTTTTCTCCTGTTCTCCCTATTTGCTTAGAGAACAGGAGCCCTTGGAACAGAGCCACATACACAAACTACCTGCCCCTTTCCTCACAGACATCCCAAGAGCATTCACTGAGCGCTATTATTGGTGAAGCCAATGTAAAAAGGCTACCCATTCCCCCAGCAGTTGAGCTCAGGGTTCAAATATTTATGTTTGACAAAAAAGCAAGGGGAGTATTTTTTAAGAGGTGACCTTTCCCTTGACCTTCAGCTTGTTCTAAATTGGGCTTTTGAGAGTATTGTGACCATTCTGTGAAAAAAAACACAAAACAGATTGAATTTGGTAGTTTCTATCTGGACCCTAGAATTAAGCAAGTGTGTCTCTCATGGTTGAAATCCTGATTCCACAGAGGAATTACCTTAAAAATTCAATGCAATGCATTTTAAAATCAATCCGATGCATTTTTGTTCTCTCAGCCTACATCAGTCTTCTTCTCCCATCTCCCTGCAAAACGTCAGGCTCAGTAGACGTTATTGGCTTTCTGGCCACTTCCCCTGGAAAGACTTCCTTAACCCCCAGGTGCAGCGAGGGTGGCTCTGCAGAGCGTTGGCAGCACCCCATGGCTCCACATCATAGCTCTTATAATACCCTACATAACACTGCTTATCGTCTGTCTCCCATACTAGACTCTTACATTCTGTGAGAATGGGGCCAAGGTTATTATGTTCATTTTGCATCTCCAATGTGTAATTAGTGCCTCAGACTAGGCAGATGTTAGGTAGGTATTTCCAGTGGAGGAACTCGCATGACCACATAGAAAGGTGTAGACCCGATAGAGTACCAAGGAGCATGAGTGTGGCTTTGGCTGGAGCCTGAGGGGACTGACAGGAGACAAGGTGGAGTGGTTATGGGGTCTTGAGTGTAGTCATCAGAACCTGACATAGTTGCAAACGGTAAAATTTCTCATGTATTGTATACTGGAGAAGTGCTTTACATTTATTTTCATCAAAAGCTTGAAGCCACGGATCTAGCTCATTCCATTTGTAGAAAATACCACTTTATCGGTAAAACCAGTACCCATGGCCAAAGCAATCAGCCAGGTAGACTGCTTTTCTTTTTTTCTTTTTTTAATTAGCTGAGGCTTCAGAGAGACTGCAAAATAGATTTATTTTCTATCAGAAAAAGTTTACCTTCACTTTTTCAACTAAAAACACTCTGTATTACAACAAAAAAAGGCACAGAGGCTTTCCACAGATTTGTCAAGTGGATGGAATAAGGCACTAGCCTGTCAGTATTTCTTACTTGGCTCTCAAGAGATTCTCCCTCAGGCATGAGGCACTGTCAAATTAACCCTTTGTTTGGGAACATAGTACATAGTACAGTTCAGGATGGCTGAGGGATACCTTTCTGTTGCGAAGGCTAAGAGCGATTGTGAAGGGGAGGCTGGAAAAGAGAAATCAGCTCATTGCAAGCCATTTTCAGGCAGATCCCTTTCAGGAGAGGGGACGTTTGATAGTTCAGAGTCTGGAAATTGGGCCTCTTAATACTATCTTCTTAAAGAAAAACTTCAGACTAATTAAATTTAACAGAATTTAATTGAGCAAAGAATGATTCGAGAATAGGTTCAGAGCGACTCTGGTGGTGCTGCATGGTTGGACAGCATTTATAGACAGAAAAAGGAAAGCGATGTAGAGAAAACGGAAGGAAGCGAGGTACAGAAGCAGCTGGATTGGTTACAGCTCGGTGTTTGCCTTATTTGCACACATCTTGAATAGCTGGCTGCCTGTGATTGGCTGAGATTGGGCTACTTGCTGTAGTCTGTTTACATAGCCAGTTAGGCTACTGTTCATTATGTTTGGAGAAACCTTTAAACCAAACTTAAAATATGTAAGCAGGCAGCTTTAGGCTAAACTTAGTTTAACATAGTGTGTACCCTCAAAGGACGTGGACCCCAGTTTGAAGACTGTGGTTTTAAAAAACCTGAATTTCATCTCATAGACCACTGGTCTCCAGCATGGGGTATGCAAGCAGTGCAGAGAAAAAATATTACATGGTTTGCAAAAGCTGGCTAGCTAAAAATTTAAATTCAAAAAATTATAGATTTGATTTATACTTTTAAAGTATACTCTTAAACTTTCTATTTTAGTAGATGTTTATAATTTATATAAAACAGAAGTATAATAGTATATAAACAAATTTAAATTATACATATGTACATATATACATATATGTGTGTATATATATTTCACATATTGCCTAGGGGTTCCTAGGCAACCGAAGGAAGCCAGATGTAAAAATAAAAACAAAGAAAAGAAACAGAGAGAGGATGTGCAAACATTAGTATACTGGTAATCACATGCAAACAAAATCTGGGATCACTCGCTTTTAGGCACAGTGTAGGATCATTAAGTTGCTGAGTAAGGGAGTGACGACACGACTGTTGACTGGCATAGCAAGGAACAGTGCCAAGCATTGAGAAGAATACACAGAGGTACCAGGACTGCCTCCAAAGAGCTGGCAGACCTTCTGCCACATGGAAAAACAGATAACAATAGTGAATGATAAAAAGTACATGGCCAATTAGAAGAAGGACAATGAGGAAGAAGTTTAGGAGAACACAAAAAGAGCAATTTTTAAAATTCACATACTGCCTGCAGAAAGAGCCGAATTTCAGCAAGGCCCTAAATGGGGCCCTAAGTGGCCTCACCACACTATTTTCATTTCAAATTCCACACATTCTGTTTGGTCATATTTTTTCTTCTCTATCTTTAACCACCAAATTGATGTTTAGCTTCTGATTTGGGGGAGTGTGTCCTTCAGCTCTTAGAAGAAACATCTAAAAATGGGAAAGTTTCTGATTAACAAGGATTTACATCTGCAGCCCTGGTCTTCCAGAATATATCTACATTATAATGGTTAAAATGTCCAGGCAAAAAGGAAGTTGGCACAGTAATTTGAGTAGCTTCCCTATTTTTCGAAATTCTAGTATGACCAAAATTTCCCAGAGAGAGGGATTTTTAAAAGTTTCCAAAGAACACCATAATAAATTATAATAATACTTTATAGTTGTGTATAATGGATACAATCTCAAAGGGTTTTCGTGATCTTGTCCCTGCATTCCCACCAGTTACATCTCCACTGTGTGTAAGGTGATAAAAGAGGTCGAGAAGCATCCCAGCTCACAGTGTGAACAGGAGCTCAGGCCTCCTGACAAATCTTAAGTTAGAAAAGATCTCTGAAGCACCCACCCAGTTGCTTTCTTAGACCGCATCTTACTTACATAAAACCATAGGTATTATTTTAGCCATTTAACAGAAGATAAAAACAAGACTTGGAGAAGATAAGTGCACCTTCCAGGTGCACAATTACTAAGTGACAGAGCTGTAATTCAACCCAGGTCTGCCTTATTCAGAGCCTGTTTTTGTGCCTGGGAAGTAACCGGTAATTTTTGATAAGACAGTTTCAGTACAGTAGAGACAGGAGACAGATTACAAGGGGCTTATTCACTTATTCATCAAAAATTTATTGAGGAGGGTCAAACTTCCAGCTATGGCAGAGTGAGGAGGTAAACAAATCATCTCCCTGAAAAAACAGCTACAGAGCTGGAAGAAGTTGACAAACAATCATTTTTAGCACTCTGGAAATTGACCAAAGGCATATAATATTATAATCTGAAAAGCGTTTACACTTGAGTAACTGTAGAACTTCAGTAATAACAGTGACATCCTTGCCTGGGCATGCTTCCATTCCCAGCCCTCCCCTCAGCTCAGTCAGCCTGGAGATTTTGTCTGTGTTGGGAAAGCTGTGAGGACTAGCTCTGCAGCCACAGTCACGGGGGGCTTACTTGATTTGGAGCAGGGGAAGGCCAAAGGTTCCACTAACCTGAGGTTACAGCTGTGGCTGGGACAAGCGTATTCCTAGCTGAGGCTGTGCACATTTACAGCAGATAGGGCCTAAGATACTCACATATTCCTGGCTAACTCTGGGGCTGCCTGCACAGAGGAGATGTGATGAAAGGACCCAGCAGAGAGGAAAAGTAAAAGCCCAAACAGAATTGAAAATGGCCTGAACTTTGAATTATGTGCTCGCTCACCTACACAGAAATTCATTATCGGAGGATGGAGGAAGCCCTAATTGGCTTGAAGTATTTCAGCACAACTTCTGTTCCATCACTGGTTAACCATTAGGCTACTTAGTCAAATGGGGCAACTCCTAGGAAGCCAGACTTAAAAATAAAACAAGAGAAAAGAAACTGAGCAGAGATATCAGCAGCGGCACACCTCAGAGGAGACAGAGCTTACAGATTTAACCCAGGCAAATTACTAGACAAAGAAACCCACAAACAAACCAAAAAACAGGCTTGAGGGAGAAAAATCAGAATCCAGAGTTGCTACAATATATTATTTAAAATATCCAGTTTTCAATAAAATATGCAAAGAGATAGGAAAGTGTGACCCATTCTGAGGAAAAGCAACAGTTAGTAGAAGCTGTGATGTCCCTAGAAGTTGGAATTGGCAAGCAAAGATGTCAAAGCAGCAATCACAACTATGTTCAAAGAACTAAAAGGAATCATGTTTAAAGAATCAAAGGAAAATAGGACAGTAATGAATCAACAAATAAAGACTCTCAATAAGGAAATAAATTATTTTAAAAAAAGGTAAATGTAATTCCTGGAGGTGAAAATACACAGTAACAGAAATGAAACATTTGCTACGGAGGATGAAAATCAGACTCGAGGGCAGAAAAGAATTAGTGAACTTGAAAAAAGATCAACAGAAATGATCCACTGAAGAATAGAAAGAATAAACATTGAAGAAAATCAGAGCCCCAGAGGCTTGTGGGACATCATCAAACATGCCAACATATGTGTAATAGGAAAGGCGAGAAAGAGGCAGAAAAAAATATTTGAAGAAATAATGGTCAAAAACTTGCCAGATTTAGGCTGGGCGCGGTGGCTCACGCCTGTAATCCTAGCACTCTGGGAGGCCGAGGCGGGTGGATTGCTCAAGATCAGGAGTTCCAGACCAGCCTGAGCAAGAGCGAGACCCCGTCTCTACTAAAAAATAGAAAGAAATGATCTGGACAACTAAAAATATATAGAGAGAGAAAAATTAGCCGGGCATGGTGGTGCATGCCGGTAGTCCCAGCTACTCAGGAGGCTGAGGCAGAAGGATTGCTTGAGCCCAGGAGTTTGAGGTTGCTGTGAGCTAGGCTGACACCATGGCACTTACTCTAGCCCGGGCAGGAAAGCGAGATTCTGTCTCAAAAAAAAACAAAAAAAAACTTGCCAGATTTGATTAAAAACATTAATCTGGGCCAGGCACAGTGGGTTACACCTGTAATCCCAGTACTTTGGGAGGCCAAGGCAGGAGGATCATTTGAGCTCAGGATTTCAAAACCAGCCTGGGAAACAGAGCAAGATCCTGTCTCTACCAATAAAAAATAAAAAAAAAAGCCAGACATGGAGGCACACGCCGGTAGTCCCAGGGACTCAGGAGGCTGAAGCCGGAGGATCGCTTGAGCTCAGGAGTTCAAGGCTGCAGTGAGCTATGATTGCTCTGCACCACTGCACTCCAGCCTGGGCAACAAGCAAGACCCCATCTCTGAAAAAATAAAAAAGATACAAAATTATATAAAGCAATAAATATAACACAATATTCATCTATTAATGAGTTTATAACATACACATGTGATATGGGTGATAAATAATAATATATTTGTAAAAAATATAGTAAATTATGAGGTTTCCTGGTGATCTGCATAAATGAGGGCTATAGGATAGGCATCAGTAGGGAATCTGGGTTGTTTATCCATATTTCTCTGGCAGGGACTGGTCTTGACTCCACCCTCAGGTATCTGCTGCTGTTGAGCTTCTTGTTTTTGATGAACATTCTTGCATTTTGCTTTCTTAGGTTTTCCTCTGTAGTTCTTGAACCAAACCTGCAGTACTATTGGATATATGTCAGTTTTTGAGGCCATCTCTTTCTGAAGGTCGGGGTTTGGATATGGGTTCTTCTTGTACAAGATGCTCAAAGCTTCCAGTTGCTTCTCAGTGAACACAGTTTGTTTTCTGTGTGAATGTATCTGGTGCTTGCCTTTAGGAATTTCCTCCGAACCTGGCATCTTCTGATCCAGATGCGCTCGTTTGATCAGATCCAGTGATAATAACTCAATAATGACATTAATTGTGAATGATCTAAACACCTCAATCAAAAGACGGAAATTGTGACATTGAATTTAAAAAACAAGATCCAACTATAAAGTGTCTACAAGAGACATTATAGATTCAATACCACAAATAGATTAACAGTAAAAACATGGAAAAAGATATACCATGGAAATAGTAACCATCAGAGAGCTATAGTGGCTATATTAATATCAGACAAAATAGAGTTAAGACTTTGCTGTTCCTAAAAAATGTTACTGGAGACAAAGAGGGACATTTAATAATGAAAAAGGGATCAATTCATCAGGAAGCTATAACAATATAAACATGTAGGCACCTAACAACAGAACTCCAAAATAACATGAAACAAAAACTGACAGAATTGAAGGGAGAAATAGACAACCAATAATACTAGTTGGAACTTCGATAACCCATTTTCAGTAATGGATAGAACTACTAAACAGAAAGCGAGGATGTAGAAGACATCGACCAACTTGACCTACTTGACATACATAGAACACTTTGACCAATGACTGCGGAATTCATTCTTTACAAGTGCACATGGAATATTTTCCAGGATAGACTGTTACAGCCTTACCAGGTTCACTGCCCACTGCTCAAGAGGAATCCAGTACACGAGACAGCAGGGGTTACAGCAGAGAAAGAATTTAATATCGCAGGTGCCATGCAAGGCGACAGGAAGAAGTTCTCAAATCTGGGTCCCCAAGAATATGGAAGAAAAGGTTTTTAAAGATAGTTTGGTGGGCAAAGGGCTAGGCAATTAATTGGGTCTGCTGATTGGCTGGGGATGAACTCATAGGATCAGGAAGCAGAAATTGTCTGCTTCTGCTGAGTCACTTCCTGAATGGGGGTCACAAGACCAGTTGAATCAGTTCCTTGGTATGGGCCACTGACTGGTCTGGGTGGATCAGCCATTCCACTGCAATGCGGGCCCGAAAGATATCTCAAAGACTAGGCTTAGTTTTCACAAGGGCAATGTTATATATGGGAGCAGTGAAGAAAGCTAAGAACCTTTATGACCATTAGCTAGGGAACGATGGCTAGATTTATATGTATATTTCCCCAACCACAGTTCCCACCTTGTGGCCCTTTATTAGCTTTATAAAAGGTCGTTTCAAGACCATATGTTAAGACATAGAATGAGTGTTCAGTAAATTTAAAAGAATTAAAATCAACAAACTATGTTCTCTGACCACATGGAATGAAGTCAGAAATCAACAATGGAAATAAATCTGGGAAATCCCTAAATATTTGGTAATTAATCAGACTTCTAAAAAATACATGGGTCAAAGGATATATCACAAGGGAAATTTTAAAACATTTTAAATTCAATCAAAATGAAAACACAACATATCAAAATTTATGGGAAACAGCTAGAAGTACTTATAGGGAAACACCTATGTCAGAAAAGAAGAAAAGTCTCAAATCAATAACTTAAGCTTACACTTTAAGAAAATAAAAAGAATGACTCAATGTTGATGAAGAGAAAAAAATAAATAGTAAAAGAATGTCATAAAAAAGTAAATAAAATACAAAAAATTTTAAAAAGAAAGAAAATAAAAAGAAAATCAAACTAAATCTAAAGCAAACAGAAAAGAAGAAATAAATATTAGAGTAGAAATCAATAAAATAGAAAACAGAAAAACAATATAGAAAATCAATGAACCAAAAGTTGTTTCTTTGAAAAGATCAATAAACTTTAACAGACTTTTAGCTATATTAACAAAAGAAAAAGAGAAGACAAATTACCAGTATCTGGATGAAAGAGGGGACATCAATATCCATCTTACAAAGATTAAAGTGATTATAAGGATATAGTATGAACAATAAATTAGACAACTTAAGTGAAATGGGACAATCTCTAGAAAGACACAAATTACTAAGACCAACTCAAGAAGAAATAGAAAATCTGAATATACCTATATGAAGTGGAAAAAACAAAAAAGAATTAGCAATAAAAAAATCTCCCAAGAAAAAGCCCAGTCCCAGATGGCTTCACTGGTGCATTACATTAAGTATTTAAAGAAGCAGTAATACTGATACTTGACAAATTCTTTCAAAAAATAGAGGAGGAGGGAACACTCCCACTTCTATAAGCTCAGTATTACCCTGATACTAAAACCAAGCAAAGACACCACAAGAAAAGAAAATTACAGATCAATATTCCTTATAAATATTAATGCGAAAATCCCCCACAAAATACTGCAAACTGAATTCAGCAATAAATAAAAAAGATTATAAATTGGATTTATCCCAGGAATGTTGGTTTAACATCCTAAAATCAATTAATGTAATGCACTATATTAATAGAATAAAGGACAAAACCCACATGATCATCTCAATAGCTGCAGAGAAAGTATGTGACAAAATCAAGCCCTTCATGATAAAAACTCAATATACTAGGAATAGAAAGGAATTTCCTCAACCAGATGAAGGATATCTAAGAAAAACCCACAGCTAAGATTGTGTGCCCATGAACCGGTGAATGGATAAACAAAATATTATGTTATCCATGCAATAAAATACTATTTAGCAACAAGAAGGAATAAAATGCTGATACATGCTACCACATGGATTAACCTCAAAAACATTATGCTAAGTGAAAGTAACCAGATACGCAGGTCATGACTTTTTGCCTTGTAAGGCATTAACCAGTTTTGTAGCTAACCTTGAAATTTTATTCTAATATTTTTAAGTGCCTTTCCTGATGAAATATGTAAACTCCTAGTCTTCAAATGTTCTTTGCAGCAGCTTTACCATTTTACTGTTTCCCTTAGTTAGTTAATAAAGCGTGGACATGTGTTTATTCTATATTTATATGAGTTATGATTTTAACTTTTTGAAAACTATGATTTTAACAAGGAAGACAGTAGTGGGGGCTTGTGGACATTCTTTTCTGTTTCTCTTTTCTCAGTGAATAAGGACACAAAGTCATGAACTGAGTGAGAATAGGGAGAAGGTTTTGGGGGACTTGAGAATAGTGAAGAAGATATTAAAAAAGACTTTTAAGACAGTGAGACATTGAAGAGATGAAAGGAAATACATACAGTATGAGTGCTGAGCAATGTAAGGCCCACTGGAGGTCAATAATCATGAATTTTTTTTTTTTTTGAGACAGAGTCTTGCTCTGTTGCCCAGTCTAGAGTGCAGTGCCATCATGATAGCTCATTGCAACCTCAGATTCCTGTGTTCAAGGGATCCTCTTGCCTCAGCCTCTGAGTAGCTGGGACTATAGGCTAATTTTTTCTATTTTTTTAGGAGAGGGACTAAGGTGGGGATACTTATTAGAGCTAAGGAGGGAATGGAAGGATGGAAAGAAACCACAAGTGTAAATAAAAGGAAAGATATATAATAGGATAGAAATATCAAAAGACAAAATTACAACAAATTTAGTTTAAAGCTCTTAATTAGCTTTATTTGCAATTCTAGATCTAGAAGGAGCAGTTCCAATGAGCCGAACAGAAGAGTTGGGTTTACAGGCGGAGAAGAACTGAGGAAAGGCCGGGCGCGGTGGCTCACGCCTGTAATCCTAGCTCTCTGGGAAGCCGAGGCGGTCAGATCCTTTGAGCTCAGGAGTTCGAAACCAGCCTGAGCAAGAGCGAGACCCCATCTCTACTAAAATTAGAAAGAAATTAATTGGACAACTAAAAATATATAG
>CAUYSK010037842.1:0-10988 GCA_963575035.1 Avahi laniger
TGAGTGGATTAATAAAATGTGGTATATGTATACCATGGAGTTCTACTCAGCCACAAAAACAATGGTGATCTAGCACCTCTTGAATTATCCTGGATAGAGCTGGTGCCCATTCTACTAAGTGAAGTATCCCAAGAATGGAAAAACAAGCACCACATGTACTCACCATCAAATTGGTATTAACTGATCAACACTTAAGTGCACATACAGTAACAACATTAATCGGGTGTCAGGCAGATGGGGGAGGAGGAGGAGACGGGTATATTCACACCTAATGGATATGATGCGCACCATCTGGGGGATGGGCACGCTTGAAGTTCTGACTTGGGTGGGGCAAAGGCAATATATGTGACCTAAACATTTGTACCCCTGTAATATGCTGAAATAAAGTTTTTTAAAAGCTGGGCTTGTAGAAATGTATAAAAAGAATGAACATAACAAAAATATTTTCTCAGCATAAATATTTTTATAAGTACACAAATTTAATTTCCATGTGTATATATTTTTGTGTGTGTTTACTTCATTTTCAGTCTAATTAAGAACTCACACTGCTGGCTGTATATCCAAAGACAGTGAAATCTGTATGTTACAGAGACATCTGCACCCCTGTGTTCACTGCAGTATCATGAATAATAGCCAAGAAATGGAATCAAGTTAAGTGTCTATCAACAGATGAATGGTTAAAAAATGTGGTGTGTATACAGGATGAAATAGCAGCTAGCCTTAAAAAAAGAAGGAAATCCTGTCATTTGCGACAACATGGATGAACTCAGAGGACGTTACGTTAAGCGAAATAAGCCCGGCACAGAACGATAAATACCGCGTGACCTCACTTACAGAAGCAGAGCGTAGAACTGCTGTGTCTATCAGGGACCGGAGAGCGAGAGGAGGTGGGGACATGTTTGTCAAAGGACACAAAACTGCAGTTGGGAGGAAGTTCAATATCTACTGTTCACCATGGTGACTTACAGTTAATAACAATGTATTGTATGCTTGAAAATTGCTGAGAGTAGATTTTAAGTGTTTTCATCGCATGTTAATTAGCTCAATTTAGTCATTCCACAGTGTATACATATTTCTAAATATGTTGTACACAATATATAAATACAATTTTATTTGATTAAAAAATAAGTATTTTTTAAGAAATTCACGTAGACCACTTGTAAAGTGACATTTTTTAATCAACAGGGGAAATTTTATTTTAGATAGATTATATGATACTAAGGGATTATTAATTTTATGTATAAAAATGGACCTATGATTACATAAGAAAAGTCTGTTTTTAGAAATGTATACTGACCTATGTATAGGCATAAAATTACATAAAATTGGAGATTTTAAAATATGAAAAAATGACAAGAGGGTGAGTCTGAATGATTGTATAGAGATTCACCATACTGTTATCTCTATTATTAGTCATATTTAAGAAATCATAGTACTTTATTTTACTGTACAGGGACATAACTGTCCTTGAACTCCCTGCCGTTAAAAGAATATTGGAGGCCAGGTACGGTGGCTCACGCCTGTAATCCTAGCACTTTGGGAGGCCGAGCAGGAGGATCGCTTCAGCTCAGGAGTTTGAGACTGAGCAAGAGCGAGACCCTGTCTATACAAAAAAACAGAAAAATTAGCCAGGCGTGGTGGCATGCTCCTGTACTCCCAGTTACTTGGGAGGCAGAGGCAGGAGGATCGCTTGAACCCAGGAGGTTGAGGCTGCAGTGAGCTATGATGACACCACTGCACTCCAGTCTGAATGACACAGCAAAACCCTGTCTTTAAAAAAAAACCAACAAAAAAATTGGAAACAAAAAGTAATCTCTGCTGTTGATTTCCCTACGATGATCTGACCTAGACAAAGAAAATGTGAAAAATTTTGCCACATGAACAGATGGAGTCTTACCTACTTCAAAAAAAAACTGTCAGCGTATTTAGCTTTGACAGGGGAAAAAAATCTTGAAAACAAGCCAAACACTAAAGCAACAGCTTGCTTTTCCTCCAAAATGCCCGCTCCTCCCTTTCAACCCCTGAGGTGCGTTCCTAGACACTTCCATCCTTGACCTGCTGCTAAATCTTCGGGAAAACATTCATTCCCATTCCTCTAGTAACAGGGACGCTCTGCTCTCCCCGTGATTTCCTCGTGCACTGAGAGCACGGGTCTGTTCACACTGTGACCTGCTTATGACACCCTTCAGTTCCTAAGGTCACACTTTCTTTCCTTACGAAGCCAGGACTGGGGTTGGAGGAGGGGAAGGAGAACAAGGCATTTTCCCTTTGCCCTAACATGAACGACTGCCCACTGACTGGGTCTACCGCGAATCGGGTGGTTTGAGCACACCGTGGCTTCAGCAGGTGGCCCTGCGTATCTAGGGTCTGACCTAGGAAAGTGAGACCACGGGTGCCACTTTATTTCTAAACTTGGGAAAGCCCAGGAGCCTCACCAAAGGTGTCCACTCCCTCCTTCTCCACACTTCTCCTGGTGACCTCCAGACAGGCCAAGCAGTGTCCATGGAGAGCTGGGGGCAGCGGACACGGGAGCCTGCGCCTCTCAGAAGCCAAGCTGCCTATGACTGCTGTTTGTTTCCAAAATCTCGTCATCCTTTTAACCAGTAATTCAGGTTCACTTAATTCTTTTCTTTAAATCCTCTAGACATTTGCTACCTGTGTGGTGGGAGGCCATCTCTTGCAGGTAGTGTAAATGAGTATCACATAGCAGGAATGCAATGTGCGAGTTCTCTGGCTGATTTTGGCAAAGCTGGTTCTTCAAAGAATTGTTGTACAGTCTAACTGACATCTTTGTGTATAAGGTCCCACTAGTAAAGGGGGGAGGGTAAAAGCCTCCTTAGCACGCGTCTCTCCATTCAAAATGCAGGGCAAGGCGGCGACAGTGGCAGACGGCGAGCATCCCGGCCCTCTGCAGCAACGTGTCATTAGTGATTACCGTGCTTTTCTCTGATCTCTGGTCAACACAACTGTCGAGGTCTCAAGGTTTTATGATGTTTCCACTGTGATGCGAATTTGTTGAGAGGGCTTTCTGGGTAATTTTGTGTTGCTCTTGTTTACTCAGTTTCCAGATTATAAAATAGTAACCGCCCCATGTGCCGATGGGTGCGTTAGCTAGTGTCTCCATAGTGAGGACCACTTTTTGGTGAGGAGCTTTATAGTACTGTATATAAATGCCAGCTAAGGATTTCTTATTATTGTTGGACATCTTCTTTCCAAAAAGCGTGAAGCCCGGTGCTGACATCATCCCAGTAATCTTTACAGCCCTGGGTAAGAGGACAGAAATTTTTTTAATCTCCATTTCACTTGTCTGCAGGTCGCTCAGTAAGAGATGTTTAGAAGCGAGCCTGTGAGTGCTCAGGGAGCCATCCGAAAGTTTTAAGCAAAGAGTAACATGAGTTGATACTAAAAGCCATCTCTTGTACTACCAAAGGAGGAATTTATGCTGGTTTCTTAGCTATCAGTGATTTCACTCTGTTACAATGTTAGAAAAATTTACATGCATTTCCCTTCTGGTTTAGGTCAGTGGGTTACCAACCCCAGATCTAAGCTGGCAACTAGACGGAAGGCCCATACGCCCTGACAGCGCTCACAAGATGCTCGTGCGTGAGAACGGGGTGCACTCTCTGATCATAGAGCCAGTCACATCACGAGATGCCGGCATCTATACGTGTATAGCCACCAACCGAGCAGGACAGAACTCGTTCAGCCTGGAGCTTGTGGTTGCTGGTAGGCTCAATCTCAATCATCTCTCTCTGCCAGAATGAACGTCAGACTTACAAATGTAAACTAATCCTGCATTAGTGAATGTGGAAAATAAATCAACCTGCTGAAAAACAGATTGTATCATCAAAATAGCCAATGAGGACATGTTATAAGGCCCCACAAATCAGAAACATTAATTTTTCATGCTTTGGTGTAGCCATTACCATTTAATCTTTCCTTCCTCCCACAAACCGCCCCCAGGGGAAGGGGAACAGCGGCATATGGACTCCGAGAGCCAAGACCTCGGTTATGCTCGAAGTTCTAGGTGTATCCCTAGCTTTTAACGCACTGTGCAGTGATTTTAAAATCCAAAACTTTTAAACAATATTGTCATCTACTCTCAATGTCACAGTCAAATCAAACTTGTATTTGCTTTTTTAATTGCTTATACCATAGGTAAATTTTGTAAAAATGTTATGTGAAGTCTTACCCTTTAAGAAGCCTAAAAGGAAAATACGTTTATGCGAAGGTTTTTATACCATTCTCAGGAGTTAGGCGTGAGTGAGGATCCTCATTATCTAATCTCTTTCAAGAAAGAGCATCACTTAACACTCCTCTCTGGTGCACCTCGTCCCGCCCGGCGCTCACATGGGCCTGGGAGGTGGCCGGAGCACGGCTGTGGCCTCCCCGGCCCGCACAGCAAGCTGAGGCTCAGTCTCAGAACGGCTCTTGGTTCCCAGCGCTTTTCACTGTGAGCCCCTGAGCTCTTTCAAGAAATAGAGAAGCAGTAAGAACAAAACACAGGTCTTGGCCAAAATCTTGGATGGTGATTCTAGTAATAGCAATAAGGTGTTTTCCCTCAAAAACGTGATAAACACGTGGGCCGTGGTACTGCACGCTAGCCATGCTTTTAAGTTTTGTGCGAAGTATGCCCTACACGCCGGGGCTGATCCCATTCGCTCCTCCCACCCTGCAGTCCCCGACCTCCAGGCCGCCGCCCAGGACCAGTCCCTGGCCGGTTAGGGAACGGGCCATGTCTCCCCGCCGGAGCTCCGCTCCCCCCAACCCCCGGTCCGTGGGAAAACTGTCTCCCATGAAACCGGTCCCTGGTGCCAAAAACGTTGGTGACAGCTGCGGTCTAACCTCAAATACAATTGTTCATTTTTTCTCCTATTAAATGTGCCTTTTGATCCTACCTGTCCTTCTGGACTGAGACTTGAGGGTCCAAGAGACAGACATCTCATTTTTTGCCTCAGTTAGCACCTCTGTCAGAAGGTGACAAGGTGCAGTACCTGGAAGCAAGGTCTTTGGTGTCAGGTCTCAGTTCCAATCCTGGCTCTCGTCTGTTTTACTAGCTGTGCGACCTCTGGATTTATACAACATCTCTGCATCTCGGTTTCCCCATCTGTAAAATGGGCAGCGTGATGCCTCGCAGAATGTTTCTAAGGATTAGATAAAATGCACGTGGAGCTCTGCACGGCCGGCGCCCACACGGCCCTGCTCCACGATTGGCAGAGTGGTTCTTACTGGTGCGTTGCCATGACATTAAGACTTGTTTTATACATTTTATGTCCTTTCAAAACCGGGACCCAGAAAGAACATGAAGCGAGCTTCTGTCCCCACTTCCCCAAAACAGCCTAGGTTACGTGACCACGTTAAATTCCGTGAAAACACAGCTTCCACGTAAGTCGCGGTCTGGGAGAGTCTCGAGCATGTGAAAATTTCAGGCAGTTTTTGTCCTCTGGGGGCTCTGTCCTGGCTGCTTTGCCGTGTGTGTCCGTCACTCCACAGGAGGGGGTAACAGTGGAGAAAGAAATTGATTGTGGGCAGTTCCGAAGAAAATAAACCTTATTCTTTCTCTGAAATGGTTTCCACCAGTGATCCAAGAAAAAAATTTCCCACTGGATGATAATATTCAGAGTGTTATTAATAATTATCCTGCTTTTTTCTGACTGAGTAATAAAGTTGCCTTTTTTATGGCTTCCTTCCTTCTAGGTGATAATAAAGTTTCTTTTTTATAGCTTCCTTCAAAGAATACAAATTGGAATTTGTAATTTATAGGATGTACATCCCTAGTTCATAGGTAACTATGTGAAGCTGCCAAATTCAGATAAAGATGCCTCCCCTTCCTTTCCCCCTTTAAGTCCTATGGCATGTCTCACTTCAGCCAGGAGTCACAATCTCCGAATCTTCGCAGCAGACACTGCAGACAGCACCGAGCGGATCGTGAGTGGATCAGATCCCTAGAAATACACGCCTCTCTCGGCGCCACTGGGTGGCAGTGGCTGGCAAGGGCTGTGAGGGATGGCGGCAGGATTAGCAGCGAAGCCAGCACAGGTGCCCGCGGCGACCTGGGCGTCTCCTGCAGCCCAGCGGACAGGCTTTCTGTGGAGCAGACGGCCGCGGCTGTGTGCGCCTATCAGACTGAATTACTTGAGGAAATAAAGGAGTGGAGCGAAGCGTACAAACCTTTTCTTGGTAAAAGAATAATTGGGAGAGAGGACTAGCATCTTACCACCTGAAGTGCAAAATGGTATTACAAAATTAAAGATCTGGTCAGGCAGTATTTCTGAAGGCTTCTGAGTTTTTACAGTGCTCCTTTTGTAAATCATGATAGGTAATTCATCTCATGTTTTCTCAGCTAAAGAAGCACACAAACCCCCTGTGTTCATTGAGAAGCTGCAAAACACAGGCGTTGCTGACGGGTACCCAGTGCGGCTGGAATGCCGGGTGTCAGGAGTGCCGCCACCCCAGATATTCTGGAAGAAAGAAAATGAATCACTCACTCACAGCACTGACCGAGTGAGGTAAGACTACGCCGCGACGTAACCTAATCCATAAGTGTGCCATCGTCCTAATGCTACATAAAAAGTTACGTTTTATATAGCCTGTAAATCTGTGTGAAAGCCACGTTATTGATGATGTCAAAGACAAAAGTCACTCTTCACCCTAATTTAGGATTAAGCTTTTAGAAGGAAGCTCTAATGCTGTGTGCTGAAGCACACTCTGACTTAATCTCATGGTGATGTTTGTTAAGAGTTTATCCTCTCATCTAAAAGAACAGATGGATTCGTTTGCTCTCCTGGCGGTAGGTTACTCTGTGGTTTGTAAAGGCAGAGCTTCGGCTAGGAGTTAAGTGCGCAGATCTATTCAATCTCTCGCCGCCTGCTTTTCCACCCATTAGCTGCTACTCGCACAATTCTGTTTCTAATGATCTAATTAAAAACGATGCTTCGTGTCCAAAGCCGCTTTTTAAAAATTTAGAGCCCTAATGACTTTATCCTTTTCTCTAGCATGCACCAGGATAATCATGGCTACGTCTGCCTGCTCATCCAGGGAGCCACAAGAGACGACGCCGGGTGGTACACTGTGTCCGCCAAGAACGAAGCCGGGATCGTGTCCTGCACGGCCAGGCTGGACGTCTATAGTGAGTGCCCCTTCATCCCAGCTTGTTGCATTTACTCATTAAATTCTGAAAATTTAGACATCTGGACAGCATATCACATTACCTTTACGTGATCTTATAAACAACTATGGTGTTTTTATTTGTCAAAAAAATTCACAGTGCTCTCTCTTTCTATTTATAGTTTCTCGACATTAATAACGAACCACACCAGGAGAACAAATACCCAAGTATCATTCAGGAACTTTGAATTATTAGCAAAATATGCATGGTGATTTCTCTTACATTGGCTAGTTAGTTGTGGCTTCCTTACTCAAGCATCCTTAGGAGTTAACAGTAGGCAAAGGCATAACTACGTGTTTTTCACATTTTCTTGTTACTGTGTTCTGCAAATGACTGCCTCTTAACATTTCTTCCCATATTATAATGCTATCACAGCGTCCTAATGCACTCTAAATGCGTGTGCCATTGATCCTGGAATGCATACTTTCATGGCTTAGTGCTTTCTTGTTAATGTATCTTAAGCAGCTCAGCAATAGATCTGTGTTTGTGTATTTATATCTGTGTACATGCATCCTAAATTTAAAGAAAACTATTCCTATTGAATTTACAGACCAGTACAATAGCATTGTGATCCACTGACATAAAGAAAACCACTAGAAAAAAAACTAAGAACTGCCCTCAAATTTTACCTCTTCTTGGAAATAAAATAACTCAGTGAGGTTCCTTAAGAAATGGGGGCCGCCTCCTACCCTACTGCCGATTCCTTTCAATTGATTAGTGTTAAAACATTGATCCAGAACTTCTAACTACTATAATTATTGGAGAAAAATATTTTTAAAGGCGGGGGGAGGGTGAGATTTAGGAAGCCTATCAGCTATTTCAAAGGATTCCCTGTGCTGCAGTATTTACATAAAGATAAACTACACCTGGTCTTTGTAATCTAGCCATCAAATACCCACTACCCTGTAGAGACGGTAAATCTGCAACATGCGAGTAAAACGCAAAAGTGTCCCTAAATCTTCCATGTTTTTACCATGGCTGTGTTCAGTCTTTCACAAGGAACGTGTGCCTGTTATATATCAAAACATTCTGTATTTCCTTGAAACATCTAAGGGCTTTCTGGGTGTATCTTTGTTTAAAAAAATCTTAATTTACTCTTTTTCTTTGTAGCCCAGTGGCATCAGCAGCCACAGAGCACCAAGCCAAAAAAAGTCCGGCCCTCTGCCAGTCGCTACGCAGCACTCTCAGACCAGGGACTAGACATCAAAGCAGCGTTCCAACCTGAAGCCAACCCGTCCCAGCTGACACTGAACACCGCCTTGGTGGAGAGCGAGGACCTGTAGCCCAGCATCCTGTCAACACTGAAACACCGAAACAGCCATTGCCGTGACCAACATATTCCTTTGCCACATTATGTAAAAGGTAGAAACGTACCTTTGACTATAAGAAATAAAAAAACACCAAAATAACATTTTTCTTACTTGATATACCAAACTTAGAGTTTAAGTAGGTAATGCTAATACAAGTGTACACACTGCACAGAAAATTCACATTTATTGTCCAATTTAATACTTTTGGAATTGCTGTGATTAAAGCGGTCTGAAATGCCAAAATGCTAAAGGAAATCAGTTGTTCACAGGAAACCACATTTGTATTATCTACAAGTGCCTTTAAACATAAGCTATAGGTGCTACATAGCATGATAGTGTGAATGCTTAACATGAGGCAGTTGTACCACAAACACTACTCTCAGCGGTTCTAAGATGCAGTGTATTCAGACAGCTACGGTGAACCAAGTGCAATATGTAAGGATGAAAAAGGAAGAATGACAAAGAAACCCAAGTAAATGCCTTGTCTTTACAAACTGTTTTACATTAAATCATAAGGAACTACTTGCCTTAAATTTTATTAATGTCAAGAGTTTTCTAACAAGGCCAATACCTTAGTTCTTAACTTTTTTTCTTTATGTGTAGTATTTTTCTTTCCATGCTACCTTGGTAGGAAGCTTGTATGCAAACTGTATTAAAAGGCTAATTTAAATATAAATAATATAAAGTATTCTGAACAAAGCAGAAATATATTACAGTTCATGCCACAAAAGGTACCCAAACCACCCGAATGACCAGGGCATACAGTATTTGGAGGAAACAGGGTTTGGAAGGAGCAGGAAGAATGAAGGAAAGTGCCAGCAGCGCAGTTACGCTGTCTTCATTTACGTAAAAGAAGGGGCAGGAGAGGTGGCAGAGGCCAGGCCTTTCTTTGGTTTTCTTCAGAATTAGTCCTCACGTGTAGGGGAGAAAGCACTGCCATTCACGAGTCGAGGACTCTAGGGGCAGCTGGAGGTTTGCAGCACCTGCGCTACGGAGGTGTCAGTGTGTCTGATGTGCGTGCAGTAAAGATTTTAGGCGTGTGTAGAGCAAGCTGAAAACGATCGAGACCGTAAGGGAGGCACAAATGAGAAGTTGCCTATAGGATCTAGTCTACTTGAAGGAAACGGGGACAGGAGGAAAAACAAAAACAGGTGTGTGTCATGATGGCTTTTTCAATGGCACCAAGGGGTGGTGAGTGGAAATCATTAGCTCACGCCCCTGCTGCCGTGCAACCTCGCTGTGAGAAGGCGCTGGCTTCCAAGCAGTGTGTAAGGCATCTCAGCAGACACTGCTTTTGGAATGCATATGATCCTGCATCAGCTAGACTGAGTTGATTCTGACCAGACTTGATGGTTTTAAGTCGGAACCAATACATTTTAAAAAGAAAAAATAATTTGGCCTAAGTAGTATACAACATGAGGCTTTAATGGTACTTTGCTATGAAAAGAAAACACTGTATTCCTTATGCAAAACATTTATCTTTCATTATTTATGTGTTGAACTTTCTTAGCTCAGTTACTCAATTCATACGTAGTATTTGTTTAAATAACTTTATATCTGTGTACCACCCCATGTATTTCATATTACTGCTTCACACGTACAGCTTTCTACTTTGTAAGAACACCAACCAACCAGGTTTTAAACGATAATGGGCTGGAGCACCAGGTGGCAGTCGTTCTGTGCAGCGTGGTACGAGTTTCTTTGACCACACTTTTATGCGTTGCGAATTTGGAATTTAAGATATCATACAAAGTCTCTAATGGTCCTATCTACATTGTAGAATTATGACTTATATCTTCCTTGCCAAATTTTTCTGAATGTGACTTTTTTGCTAATTTGCTGGGTTTGGGATTAAATAGCATTATTTTGCCACCTTTAAGCTGTATTTATAGGGAAAAAAGTACTATCATACTGCTTTGGATTGTTGTGCTGGTGTAATGTGGATTTAACATCAATAAATATTTAACAAATAACAGTTGCAATTTTGTGAAGCAAAATATTCCGTTTTAGTTTTCTATTGGTGCTGCAATACATTGGCACAACTTAGAGGCCTCAAACATCGCTCGCGTATTACTCACAGTCTGTAGGTCGGGAGAGCAGGCATGCAGAGACTGGCTCCTCGGTTCAGGACCTCGTAAGGCTAAAGTCACTGTGTCGGCCGCTCCGCATTCTCATCTGCAGCTCGAGGTCCTCTTCTAAGCTCAAGTGGTTCTGAAAGTTCCTTACAGTTGTAAGACCGAGGTCTCACTTAGTCCCTCAGCCAGGAGCTGCCCGTAGCTCCTGCCGGCCACCTGGATGCCTCGCCATACAGCCGCCTCCACCTGCAAACCGGCTCGGAGGGTCTCCTCCCGCGGACCTCTCTCGTGCTCTGATCTTCTTCTATCAGGAGCCAGTCCCTTTTAAGGGCTCATCTGATTGCGTCAGGCCAACACAGATAATTTCCCTTTAAGTCACCTGGTTTGGGACATTAATTACACCTGCAAGATCCCTTCAGCGCAGCAGGCAGAGCG
>CAUYSK010037843.1:0-10944 GCA_963575035.1 Avahi laniger
ATCCAGCAATCCCACTACTGGATACCTACCCAAAGAAAAAAAAGACATTCTATAAAAAAGACATCTGCACTCAGATGTTTATAGCAGCACAATTCACAATTGCAAAGATGTGGAAACAACCCAAGTGTCCATCAATACATGTGTGGATTAATAAAATGTGGCATATGTATACCATGGACTTCTACTCAGCCATAAAAAAAATTATGAACTACCTATTGTATTATGCCAGATAGAGCTGGAGCCCATTCTTCTAAGTGAAGTATCACAAGAATGGAAAAACAAACACCGCATGTACTCACCATTAAATTGGTACTAACTGATCAACACTAAGGCGCACATTCATAGGGTGTCTGGCAGGTGGACGGGGTGCCGAGGATCCATACCTAATGGATGCGGTGCGCACTGAGGGATGGGCACATTTGTCAAGCGGTGCAAAGGCAATTTACATAACCAAAACATTTGTATCCCCGTATTACTCTGAAATAAAAATAAAATAAAATAAAGAAAAAAAGTAGAACAACATAGGTGCATAGATGTATGTCATGTAAAACTTTGTACTTTACATGAATCACAGAAATGCTTTATGCATATGGTAAACATTTGGTAAATATTTAATATTATTAAAAACACTAGAGTCAAAAAAAAAGCAGATCAGTTGAATTCAACCATCTTTCAGCAAACACCAGTATCAGTCAACCCCTGTGCAGATGTGAGGAGATAAAGACCAGAGGGACCAGTGGCTTTCCTCAAGGAGCTTCTGATTCCTGTCTTACCTGGATGCTCCGAGAATAAAGCCCCATGAGGGAAGGTGCACCCTGGCTGACAAGAGCAAAGGCTGCAGAAGAAGGAGGGCTTACTCACTGTCTTACATCCAGCTCGGTAGAATTCCCTTTCCCAAGGTGCGTGGCCATGAGGGGTGGTAGTCAATACAAGTTGGAGCCCAAAGGCTAAAAACTGAAGGAGCATGACAGTCACTTGAGGATTGTAGATTTCATTCCCTGAGGGGATCACTACCCATTGACATGGAGAAATAAGTGATATCCCCCCACCCAGGACATATATCAGTCTAGGTTTTCATTTCAGGATCATACAGAGGAACATGTCTGGGCTTATTCATGGGGATGCAGTTGGCGTCAGGGGTGGGAACCTGCACAGCAGAGCACCCACTGATGAGAGAAGTCAGGAGGCATGAGTGCAGGCATGGCGGGACAGGAAGACTGGGGACACTGAGACAAAGCAGCAGCTACCTGCATGTGGCCCTGAGGGATCTCGCGCCTGCGTAGCTCCATCTTTCTATTTTTTCAAGAAGAGAAGAGACAGAAGTCTAAATTTGTATGTAAAATCTCCAATTTTTCTACTGAAAGTTCAGCTTTCTTTTAACCTCTGCCAATCAAATGGAACATTCTAAGGTCTGAATGGCATCCCAAGGTCACCAGTTTGCAATATTTGGTCTCAGGGACAGGCATAGTCATAGCAAATGTCTAATAATTCCCACGAAAGAAAACCACATGAAACGAAGGACACAGAATATGAGAAGGATCCTAGGAGTGAGGACCAAAATGGTTTGGGGAAGAAAAATATTGGGGAGAAGTCAGGGCTATTTGGCTGAGAACTGAATCAATTATCTGCATAGCCTGTCTACATTAATCAAATTTGCCAGATAACTGCTCAGCCCTACTTCTCAGAGCCTGTTGGGTTTTCACTTTCACAGTTGCATCCTAAATTTAGCTCAGACTTCTGATAACCAAGACCTTGCTTTGAGTTTATTCTATGACCTGGTTCTGGCAAACATCCAAGGGTCCGACACCCTAGGGGACAGGGGTGACAGGAGATCACCTAGTTCTGTTATCCCAGGATTGGCCTAGTGTTTGGAGCCCCCCGCAAAATGTGAATGGCCCTCACGTGCCCGTGGCTGGTGAAGACTCTAAGAACTGACTCACTGGACATTTTAGAGCATCAGTTATGTACTGCCCTTAGTTCTAATCTAATCCCCCATAAGTAATTCTTATTTTGTGGAAGAGGTGATAGGATTTCAGAAAGGTTAAATAACTTACCCAAGGCCAGGAAATGGTACCACTGGGACTTTCACCTGGGTTTCCTGATGTTCCTTCCCTGCATCTCCATGGGCTGTTGCAGTTAAATCAGTCTGAATTACCTCCCTACTAAAATGCTCTCGATAATTTTCTAGTATAGTGTATTAAAAACAAAACAAATGCATAGAAAGGGCATTAGAGATTGAAGGATTTAGTCTTGGCTCTGTCGCTTGCTAACATGCCAACTCAAGCAAGTTATCCTACCTCTCTGCTGTTGGTCTTCTCACCTGGCAAGTGGGGATTATATCTATGCAGGAAATGCCACTAGGAATACAGCGGTAATGCACACACACAAAAATCTAGCCCAGTCAGTACCTGGCACAGATAAAGCACCCAATAAATGGAATTTTCCTTCTCCTGAATCCTAGGAGGATTGGGCAGTTCTCACAAAATTGTGCAGGGCAAGCCACGCATGCACACAGACACACACACACACACACACACACACACACACACACACACGATGCCTGGCCACTTGGCAGAGTTGCCCGCACTAAGCAGCCTCTGCCCCGACCCCAGCAAAGGACGGAGGCCCCAGCTTCTTCCCTCTCCCGCTGCCCCAACCCGGAAACCTTGCAGACACCACCTCCAGGCGTGCGCGCCACAGAACACAGTTCGATTTGATATTAGGTCCTGAGTTCATAAAATTGCAAGTTAAAGAAAGTGAATCAGATTTTTTTTTCCTATAGAACTTCTGAGAGGGTTTAAAATACTGAGATGTTTTGTGACACTCCAAAGAGAACACAGAGTATTCGCCTCAGAGCAGCTCTGCTGAGAGTACATTATGGCTGCCCACCAGGACATCCCACCCAGTGGACCTTGCCAGTGCCCCCTCATTTAAATGTCCCATGGCTTTTCCTTTTGCATAACAGCATTCGCTAACATTGAGGACGGGCTCAAGCTCCCAAAGCAAGCTTCCGGATGGAAGGTGATAATAGGGACATGGTGCCATCTACAGGAGACTTTTGGTACTGCACAACAAGAGCGGTGAGGAACATCGGGAGCAAGACTGAAGGAGCCATCACAGTGCCCAGTAGAAATTGGTCCACGCCCTTTGGAGACGGGGCTTTAAAGAGAGCAGGGTTTTCATGGGCAGATCTTTTATTTTCATTTGACGGTGGTGGGTGGAGAGACATGATCTTGACTGCAATTTATGTTAGGACAACATGTGTGTGTTAGGGAGAGAGGATTTAAAGTAGACGTTTCCTCTGCAGACTTGAATGTGCATTAAATTATACACAAAAGTGAGCCCTTTTTCAGTGTTCCCATAGCAACAACAATTCCATTTAACTGTAAGATTTTTACCATGAAGACAGGATGTGCTCAATGGTTTACAGGATGTCCTATACAAAAAGTATGAGAGTTCTTCGTTATAGCAACTGAAACCTCACAATGGTTTCCTAGGTATGTCTTCAGTGCAGCATTTTGAAAAATAGACCTTCCTCTTTTCAACTACCTCCAACAAGGCATGCTGGTACCATGGTGAAGCGAGTAAGGTATTTGCCTCCGGCACAGAATTCAAGAGGGTGCCAAATACTCAGCAATCAAGGTAAAGAATATGGTAATGCAATGATTTTAAGAGTCAAAATCAATGCGAGTAATTAATGAAGAATAAAATAAATACAGGTCCAGTAAAAAAAAGAAAGAAAAAGAAAAAGAAGCCTTCCTCCAAAAGAGTTAAGGAGTAGCATTTACATCATAAGAATTCCATCTCTGGACCACATTTTGTGGTAAAAGCAAAATGAGAAGCATGTCCATGCACTTAGTAACAGATGTGGACAGATGTGTTCAGACCGATGAGAAAGCTCTTATCAGAGCTCTCGGCAGGTGAGGGAAGAGAGCAATGTGTTGGGACAGATCACTCCCAGCTCCTCTCGCGTGGAAGGAATGACGACCATTCCTTCATCCAACATCCAACAGCGTTTACCAGGGGCCTGGCACATACCAGCTACTATGAGAGATGCCACAGATACCACGGTGAGCATAACAGAACTGTATTCCCTATTCTCACCAACCAACCAGAGTGGGAGCAGCATTTCCAAGTATGAAAATCTCAAAGATCATTTTATGAGAAATTCTGATTAAGAGGTCTTTCCAGATTTAAAGTAGAATTTGCCAAAGAGTAAAGAAGGGTCTGTTGCATTACGTTAGGTGGGATAGTTGTTCCCAAAGCAGTGTCATTTGCCCAGCAATTCATTGGAACGTGGAATCGATGCCTTATGAACGCTTTCCATCTGAGAATCTTTGTAGAGAAACTTTGGTCTATTTCTATAAGAACATTTTATCCAAGCAATTTGTCCATTTAAGACATACTTCAATTTTCTTGATAATTGATAGTTTATAATTAAATAAGTTAATGAAAGCAACATTATAATCTGAAAATTCAAATATTAAGAACCCCAAAATGATGCTTTTGATTTTGAATGCTCTTAGTCCATTCTACGCCTTGTTTTCCTTTCTTTCTTCATTTATGTCTGGGTTTTGTTGTTTCCACCATTATATATTTTATTTTTCTTTATAAGTTATCTTAAACTCTTTGTAGAATAAAAAAAATGTAAGTTTTAATATTAAAACCTATTGTGTCAAAAAAGGGCTTATTTGTATTGTTTTTAACTTGAATTATCTAGCTGAATCATCTACAGAAGAACCTTGAATTCCAGCATTCTCATATGGTCACATATAGTCAAATAAAAGCTGGAAAGAGCACTCAAATCCCAAAATCTCAAAGCACCACTTATTCCTGTAGTTGTGGAAAAGCAATGTGGCTCTTAATGACCGAAGCCATAAAACTCACAAGATGACTTTGGCTCTAAAACAAGACAATTGCAGAGGACAAGACACTTTCTGGAGAAAAACATATTCAAGTCTAAATGCCTCATGCTGTCTATAAAAGGAAATCAGAATAGTGCTTGCCTTGGGACTGGGGCCAGGGATATAGACTGAAAAGGGGTGTGAGGAAAACTGGAACACTCAGATGTCCTATACTTCCATCTGGGTGGTAGTTACACAAGTGATTATTTATGTTAAAACTTATCAAGCTAAACATTTAGGATCAGTGCACTTGGCATACTTTGCTATGTTACACCCGAATTCAATTTACAGTAAGCAAATTTACTGTGTTACACCTTAATTGCATTAAACATGCTTTACTATGCTACATGTTAATATATATTAAATTAATATATACAGGATTTTTATTTCAGAAATCTTATTGAATCATAAGATAACCCAAAGTGAATTTTTAAAGGGGTTAAATTTCATTTACTGTATTCTACCTATACCCTATTTGCCAAAGTAGGGAAATGGATATATACATATTTTTAAGTGTCCATATAGTCTAAAGATTAAAACCAAAACTTATTCTGCTTGGAAAGAATCAGCACATCATGCCCCAAGTGAGGGGCTCAGATGAGTCCCCAGAGCTGGACACTGAGCCCTCAGGGATTGGGCTGTGGGGGCCCTTCCCAGGGAGCAGGGGAGCAGGCTGAGCCACCAGAGTTGCAGGTGTCCTGACAGCCCACTCAGAGCTGTGCGGTCAGGAACTCTGGGAGGACCTTGCTGCACTCCGGAATCCTGCCAGAGGACAGAGAGCCGGAAGGGGAAGAAGAGCCACCCCCAAAGGCTCATCAAGAGATGCAGCTGGCTGTATAATCTTTACTGCTGTCCTGCACGCCCTCAAGGCATTCAACAATGAACATCTTGATTTTCTGTGCATTTATGGAAGAAGATGTATCTTTTGAAAATGTGTACAGTGGTACCCCCATTATCTGTGGGAGACAGTTTCAAGACCCCCAGTGAATGCTGAAACTCAAATAGTACCAAAGGCTATATATACTATGTTTTCATTTATACGTAAATATCTATGATAAAATTTAATTTATAAATTAGTCACGGTAAGGGATTAGAACAATAACTAATAATAAAATAGAACAATTATAGTATACTGTAATAAAAGTTATGTGAATGTGCTCTCTCTCTCACACAGATAATATTTTATCGTACTGTGCTCATTTTTCTTGTGATGACCTGAGATGACTCGGGGCCCACGTGATGAGGCGAGGTGAGGTGAACGGCACAGGCGTTGTGACTTAGCGTTAGGCAACGCTGACCTGATGGTTCACCAGAAGGAGGCCCATCTGCTTTGGGTGATTCTGGATCATTGAGCCCCGACAGTGTCGTTGGTTGATGTCAGGAGCAGACGATGTCGATGGCTGGGCATCCTTGAGAGTTGAAGATTTGGGGGAAGATAATTGTCCTTGGAAGTTGTTGTCTCTTTCTTTCTAACTCATCACATTTTTGCTGCAGAGGTTATAATCTTCGGTGATAATACAATTGACTTTAATGCTGTGTTCTGTCCAAGGACCATATTCCATAATTTTGTCCTTTGATGTCTGTGCAATTCGAAATATTTCAGCAAATTTCAGTAACATCCGCATTGCTGGTTCTGCTTTATTTTCTTCTTGTTCATTTTCCTCTTCCTCTGTAGATGACTCAACAAGTTCTCCAATTCCTCACTTGTTAATACTTCTCAACAGCCTTCAATATGTTCTTCCACTTCCTCGTCAGGCAAATCCTTTTCCACCAGTCTGTCTCACTGCAGGAATGATTTTCCCAACTTCTCCATTGATCCCCAGAAGTCTTTAAAATTATTCACTACTTCACTCTCTAAGTTCTTCCAGCAGGCATTTACAGTTTCTGGTTTTAATTGATCCATTGCAGCTTTGATGTTATTGAGTCAGCAGTAGTGAATGATTTCCAGCACCGCATTGTGTCCAGATTAGGGTCTTCATTGATTGCTGATCAAATGTGATCAAATACAGTCACGTGCTGCTTAACAGCATGGGTACGTTCTCAGAAACACATTGTTAGGCAATTTCATCGTCATGCGAACGTCATGGAGTGCACGTACACAAACCTGGATGGTAGAGCCTACGACACACCTAGACTGTGTGGAATAGCCTATTGCTTCCAGGCTGCAACCGGCACAGCATGTTACCGTACTGAATGCTGTAGGCAACTGTAATACGATGTAAGCATTATGCATCTAAACAAAGAAAAGGTACAGTCAAAATATGGAATAAAAGATAAAAAATTGTTCACCTATATAAGGCACTCAGCATGAATGGAGCTTGCAGGACTGGAAGTTGCTCTGGGTGAGTCAGTGAGCGAGTGGTGAGTGAAGGCCCAGGACACTGCTGTCCACAATATTACTGTAGACTTTATGAACACTGTGCACTTAGGCTACACTAAATTTATAAAAAATGTTTTTCTTTGTGTGTATGTGTGTGTGTCTCTTTTTTTTCTTTTCTTTAATTTCAAGATATCAAGGGGGTATAAATGTTTTAGGTTACATGGGTCGCTTTTGTATTGCTTGAGTCCTGGCTATAGGTGTACCCATCACCCAAATAGTGTTCATTATACCCATTATGTAGGGTTTGCCCCTGCCCCCTGCTTTATTTCCACTGAGTTTTAGTTCCCTCTGTGCACATGTGCGCTCAGCCGTTAGTTCCAATTTAATAGTGAGTACATGTAGCGCTTGTTTTTCCATTCTTGAGATGCTTCCTTAGGAGAATGGTCTCCAGTTCCATCAAGATTGTTGCAAAAGGTATTAATTCATCTTTTTATGGCTTAGTACTCCATAGTGTACCTATACCACATTTTATTAATCCACTCATGAATTGATGGGCACTTGGGTTGATTCCACATCTTTGCAGTTTTTCTTTCTTCAGTAATAAATTAACCCTAGCTTATTGTAACTTTTTTGCTTTAAAAATTTTTATTTTTTTAACTTTTGACTCTTTTGTAATAATATTTAGCTTAAAACACAAACATGCTGTATAGTTGTACAAAAATTTTTCTTTCTTTATATCCTTATTCTATGAGCTGTTTTCTATTTTTAAAATTTCCAATTTCCAGTTTTTTTTTTACTTTTTAAATTTTTTTGTGAAAAACTAAGGTGCAAACACAGGTATAGCCCAGACCTATACAGAGACAGGATCATCCATACCACTGTCTTCTACCCCCACATCTTGTCTCACTGGAAGGTCTTCAGGGGTAATAACAGGCATGGAGCTGTCATCTCCTATGATAATAATGCTCCTTCTGGAACAGCTCCTGAAGGACTGCCTGAGGCTGTTTTACAGTTAACTGTGTGCTAGACTTTTATACGACTAGCAGCACAGTAGGTTTGTTTATACCAGCATCACCACAAACACATGAGTATTGCACTATGACATTACATCAGTTATGACATCACTAGGCAATAGGGATTTTTCAGCTCCATTGTAATTTTATAGGACCACCATCATCTACGCTGTCCATCATTGACTGAAATGTCATTATGCAGCTTATGACTATACTAGCTGGGTGTATGTGGCCTTGCAAAACGAATGATGCCCTGGTCAAGGGGCTGAAGCAATGAGGTTGTATTTAGAGGTAAAAATGCAACCTCAACAATTTCATTTTCATAGCAAATGGAATCAGAATGGCCAGGTGCATTGTTCATTATTAGGGCTTTGAATTCCCAACCTTCCTCTTCCAAGTGTTCTTTCTCCCACTTTCTGATCAAGTTGCCAGAACATGGGCAGATCACTTTTGTCTGTGTTTTTGAGAGAGCGTGGGTTCGTCTCTCTGCACACTAGCCTGGCTTTGTGGTATCCCCTGCAGCGTGGCCAGAGTTAATGTTTTATGCCTGGTGTCTCCTTCATACTTTCTGAATGTCAGTTCTGTTGGACATCTTCTCCCAGAGGAGCTCCAGTTTCATTGCCATTGAAGGCTTTGAAGCTTTGGATGGTATCCTTTCTCCTTCATCAACTTCAACTCTGCCAGAAATGTAGCAGCAGCTTCTTCATCAGCAGACACAGCCTCTCCAGTAATTTTTAGATTTTTCAGTCCAAACCTATTCCTGAATCTGTGTAATCACCCCGTACTTGCAGTAAATGGCTTGGTGTCACCCGTTTCAGGGAATCCTTTGCTGAAGTCTTGGTACAAGCTCAGTGCTTTCTGGTGCAATGTGTGCTGTCAACTGGAACACATTTCTGTTCGTGTCTTCCATCCGCAAATGTAATGCCTTCTCCATCTTATCCAAGCACTTGTCACTCACTGTGGCCATAACTGTTGCAGTGTGAGGTGTGACAACAAAACCAGCATAAATTTATTTTTCCTTCCTCATAATTTCATGGATGAAGTATTTGTTTTTATCACAGATCTTAGCAACTTCAGCATACGATTTTTCTTCCTTCCTTAATTCTAGAATCTTGAACTTTTCACTTAAAGGAAGCACTTTGTGACTTCTCTTTGGCATATCCAAACAGCCAGCATCACTGCTCTTGTACTTTGGGGCCATCATTAAGTAAAATAAGGGTTACTTGAACACAAGCACTGTGATATTACCACAGTTGATCTAAAAACTGAGATGACTCGTAAGTGACTACCAGGCTAGTAGCATCTAAAGCACGAAGACACTGGGCAAATGGAGAATTCACTTCCCAGATGGAACACAGCAAGATGTTGCAAGATTTCATCACAGTAACTCAGAAAGGCATGCAATTTTAAACCTATAAATTGTTTATTTCTAGAATTTTCCATTTCATATTTTCAGACCTCAGTTGACCATGGGTAACTGGAAATGTGGAAAGCAAAATCATGGATAAGAGGAGACTATCTACTGTATTTCCTAAAATATTATAATCTTTAAATATAAGAATACTGAAACCTGGGGACAGCAACGTCCCAGTGATTATTGTAGCAAGAGAGGCTTTAATTCAAGTCAAATTAGCAAGCACATACTCGATACCTTGTACTGTGCAAAGTCCTGGGGAAACTGAGACCCACACAAACACACTTTCTAGGTCCAATCTGCTGTGGACAGCAGGCAGGACAAATGAATGATCACTTACTCTGTCGGCCAAATTACAAGGTGCAAAGTGCTAACAGAGGTATAAGGCAGGGGACACATTTTATCCAGGACATTTAGGGAGGCTCTAGAAAGGAAATCATTTTCAACTATTTCTTGATAAGATCTACATGTTGTAGAAAATCTTAACACATTCTAACATAAAATATGATGAAGTGAAAAACTCTCCAGATGTTCCGCCACCCAGGACAGCCACCATTAGCCTCTTTCATCTTACGCCTCCCAGATGTCCCTGCTCAGCCTACACGCATTCATTATTGACTATGTGTGGCACTGTGCTAAGGGTTTTTCACAGTCTCACTTTATCCTCACCACAGACCTGTGCGGTAGGTAGGATTAGAAAGAGTGGCATTGATATGGGCATTGGCATGAGTGTGAACTCAGATTTACAGACAAAGACATGGGAGGATTAAGGAAGATCATTAACTTGTTCAGGTGTCCCAGCTGGGCAGTGGCAGGACACATCACCTGGACTGTCTGACCTCGGAGCCCAGCTCTTAGCATCCTCAGAGCATAGTCCTAGTCCTAGTTGCCTCTCCACCTGGGCCTCCAGGTGACCCGGAGGGGCCAAGGTGGAGAAAAGCAGGAACTGAGGCTGGGTGGGGAAAACAGTGAGTGCTTTGATGAGAACTTTACACTTCCGGCCAGAAAACAATGAAATGCTTTCTAGGATACTTAAGCATGAAAGTAACAAGACCTGTTTTGTGCTCTAGAAAGATCCTGCCGGAAGCCATGGGAATGGTGGTGGGGTCAGTAATCTGTAGCAAGGTCTGAAGTCTGAAGTCAGGCAGAGCGAGGAGACCCTCGGCCAGCAGCAGGCTTGGGGAAGGGGACCCAAGCAGCCTGTCTCAGGTGGACTCACCAGACTGCACGGCTGAGAGGATGGACGTGGGGGATGAGGCAGAAAAAGGAACCAAGGAGGGCTGTATGCCAGGG
>CAUYSK010037845.1:0-36711 GCA_963575035.1 Avahi laniger
ATGGGGAGTATTTACTTTTGCTCTAAGAGCGTATAGCTCTACCAGAACATAAACTGACCCATAACGGTGATTAGTTTTAATATCTGTGCTCTTTTTTATAGAATGCCTTTTGTTCTTTTAGGTAGATGCTCAGTAACGGGATTGCTGGATCAAATGGTAGATCTACTTGTATCTCTCTTCAAGGTATCTCCGTATTGGTTATCCATTTTCAAGACGTACCTGGCAAATGTGTAAACTCTGGTGTTTTGATTAATAGAATTTTTACTGTCTGAAGAACATTCGGAGAAGATTGAGGCTATCTTAAAAGACTAACATCTTTGAAACTATTTCTGGTTAAGTTTGCACTCTTCAAGAGCATCAAGTTTTAGAGAAAGAACTTGTCAACGCATGTACCATTTTCTGGATTCAGCCAAATGTCTAATGTAAGTTTTCTCACTGAGGATCTTTGGAAGTATTTTTTGTTCTATTTTTCTAAACTCTTTAAAAACTCTGTATGGAAGAGTAGTGTGTAGGCTCTGAGCTCTCTTTGCTTTGAACTATTATAACATTCCTCTATCCTAGTACTTTTCTCAGTGTATCATAATGGTTTGTTTACTTTCCTGTCTCTCTCATTAGACAGAGAACCGCTAAGGAAATATCATTTTCCATCCAGACTGCAGCATGCTGCTTGTTAATACACTTAGTATTCCTCAAAGTAAATTGAATAACACTTTGCACCTTTTTGGCCACATCTTACACAACATTCTGTATAGTAATATGTGCTTGTTTTCATTCCAAAATGTATTGCAAATCCCTTGAAATATGGAGCTACAACTTTATTCTGTTATTGGCATAGGGTGAATGAAATATTTGGGGAATTTAGTGCTGAATGGTGCTAGAGATCATTGTGATCATTGTTACTATTTCCAAATGAAATAGTAAGGATATTTCCAACATCCTTAGTTTTCTTATGACCAGGAACCTGATGACCTAGATCTGACAGCTAGCAGAAATGCTAACCAAGTGAAGGAAAAAAAGGAAGGAATGAGAGAAGAAAGGAATAAGTGGGTTAAAGATTTGGGGAGCAATAGATTCTAAGATATCTATGTCTTTTTGATAGTGGGCAACATTTGTTTTGGCCAAAATTCCAAATAATTACAGTTAACATAAAAGAAGTCATATACTGCAACATCCAAAATATCAAACTTAAAGCAGACGATGAAAAATATCCACAACAAGCCACAGAAACCCGCCTAAGCGTCAACATGATTAAGAATGTCCGAAGCGCCAATTATTAGAAAATATACGTGGATACATAAAACTTTTATCAAATTGTAGAGGCATAAAAAGTGTATTATTAGTTGTATTATAAAAAATAGATCATGACCATAATTTTCATTTTTTGATCTTAATATAAAATATATATTTTGTCATAGATCATGTATGGCTATGATGATTTTGAAATATATAAATAGCTTATTATGTATTCTACTGGTGATTCCACAATATTTTGGATTATCAATTTTAGGGTTTTATTTAGAAATCTTTTGTCCTCTGGTAAATTGTGTGTGAGTGTCTTGTATTCTCATACTCACAAAATGTAATAATGTCCAAGAAGACACTTATGCATTCATTTTTGAATTTATTTAGTTATCTCTGTATTTTTTAATAATATATATTTTCCTTCTATTAATATGATTTTAAATTAGTCACACTTCCATCACTTGATATAAATTGAAGAAGGGTTAGGTGTCTGTCTAAGAAAAAAATCAGACTTAAGTTGTTAAATTAAATGGCTGGGTTTCAGGGCTATTTGACATACAGTATAAAGTAACTGGGATGTGAACACATTTCTTGTGAACTATTAGAGTCAGTATTAGAGTAAAGATCAAGGTTTTAACCCCTGTCTTATCGTTAAGGTAAAGCAAGTAGCCTTAAGTATTTCTGGGGTTCCTACAACTACAGAAATTGTGTAAACCTGTGATAAAAAATGGGGAGAGTGTAGCACCTTCAAATAAGAGCTAAAGATATCGATGATTAAGAACTCTCAGGGCATAGGTTATAAAATTTATGTTAGTGATATCAGTGTGTAAAGAAATGGAAAAAATAAGCCATTGCAGTTTTAAAACAAAACATTTAAGCAAATAGGGACTCAACAGCTCACAATGTAGGTAAGTAATTATTTAGTAAAAAAGCAATACAAACTTTTTTCACAACAAGGCCTCAAAGAAGATATAGTTAATAGATGTGGGTACCCAGTAGGCTTATGAAAAAGAAAAAGAGTGGGATATTTAAGTCAAATTTATTTCATGTTTATTTTATTATAGATTTTTTTTAATAAAGCATAAAATAAAGGACTTCATGAATCACACATTTGGACAAGAGTGTAAAGGGCATGTACTATCAGCTTTACTCTCTGTGGAACCATTAGTTTTATTATTTCTTCTCTATTCTCTTCTGCTATAAAGACTACTATTATTTTATGTATATTGAGTTACTTTGACATTTTGTTTTTAGCATCACTTTTAAACTCAAATTAACAATTACTACTTGTGGTTTCCTTTTTCTTTCTCCTTGTCCTGCTTAAGAAAACAGCCTTTTTTAACTATCTGACCTTGAAAATGCAATTTAATACTGAACATGAATTTCATTGTTTGTTAAGTGTGGCTAAAAACATGACCCTTTCTTATAGTTTTTACCGTGACTATCTCAATAAATTCTGTGTTACTGTGCTTTGTAAACCATAAGAAGCTGCGTATTATTTGTATTTGGAATTTAGAGGCAGCAGTTTTTCATGTTGCATGCTCATTTCTTTCCACATGGCCAATTCGGAATTTGGGACTAGACTGGCTGCCCTCCAGGACATCATTAGCGGTGACCTTGTCATTTAATGTTAACTATATACCTCATTCGTATCATGGTTGAAAATGGCTGAAAGCCAGTGCAAATGAAACATTGCAAACCAGGTGAGATAGGCAGGTGCAGGCCCTATTTCCCATGCCTGTCAAAACAGTGCTCAGATCTCCAGCTTACTGGATCTGTTTCATTATTTTTGGGCAGATCTGAGAGTATCTTTCCAATTCTTTCTTTCTCAGACATTTTTTTGAACCAGAGAAACCAAATTTTTTATTTTAGAGATGTTATCATTTCCAGGATCAAGTAATCTTTACATACTTAGTCAGTTCTGCTTCAGTAACATAAATTTAAAATGTTTTACCACATAAAGAAAAATCTGAAAGGAGTAAAGAAGTGAACGTGTGTCAATGAATAAGCTACAATGTTTACCTTTTATTTAATAAACCATCGCCAAATTGTAATTGGAGTATTATTGGATCAGATCCCTTCAGTATTATTATGTGATTCATTTGATTAAACTACAGGGATGGTATTGTGTTTCTCACGTGCTTGTACATATTTCCATTTACTTTTGTACTTTACACTGTCAAAATTTAACCTCTTCTGTTATATTTCATTTGATATATTTAAAAGATGGTGCTACATCAAAAAATTACAGATACTTCTATTTCTTCCAGTAGTTGTTATTGAAATCAAAGCTAAATGGATACATTTCTTACTCATGCATAACACATCAATAAATTGATTCATTTTCAGATCATTAGAAACAAATAATTAAGTGCTTTTAAAGAAAAAATCCCAAGGAATTCCTGCACTCTAACTAGTTAGTTTACAATATTAATCACTACAAAATATGAAGAGATTACTTATGACCATGTAGATGATGGTAAGGAATTCAGATTTATTCTTATTTCAAAGGAAAACTATAGGAAGATTTTAAGAAGAGAAGTATTTTAATCTAATTTATATTATAGAAAGTCAACCCCGGTAGCTGATGAGGAATTTAGGCTGGGGAGTGGAGATTATAAAAGGGATATTAGCTAAGAGATTTTTGAATTGTAGGCAGAAGGTGATCATTGCTGATGAAAGTAGGTAACAATTGTTAGTCTGCTCATACCAACACCTCACAGAGACAGCACAACCTTCTTGTGGGAAACTTCTCTTCTGCTTAAATTGCACTCATTTGGGGGATGATGCTAGTAAAAATAGGGCTGTTAAGTTGCTATGGGAATGGTAAGCGATTCTTGAATAAGTCCAGTAAAAAATAAATATATGCAGAAAGTATCACAGAGAAGACATGGACAGAAAATCACGGAAAGCAGTCACACACCTAATTATAATTATCCCTGAGAAACAGTTGCCCACATTGATTATCTTAGGGTGTGATTGAATTATTAATAATGAATTCCTCTTCTTTCCTTTAACATCTTTCAGATAAGTAGTTGTCACATTCAAATTAAAAATATTGATTAATACATGGAATTGTCTTCCAGTTATTAATCTGAAGAGAGGTGCATGATATTGTATCACATTAATAATGTAGATTGCAGGATTAAATATGATTTTGTGTTTAGTATTGAAGAAACTGTCACCATCAGTGTTTTCACAATGATAGCAGAGGTATGTGTAAATTGTAAATAAAAAATAATTAATTAAAAAGTATTACCTTTCAATGGTGAGATTATTCTTTATTTTCTTATAATTTCCTGAAATTTTACAAATAGTAGAGTACTACTTTTATGGTAAAAAAACTATAAAAATTTTAAACACTCCTCACATTAATTATAACATAATTTGATCTTAAAAATACATGTAAAACTTATACAAAGGATATTTTTTTGTCCTAAAGTTTAGGTCTTATACATAAATAAATCTAATTTAAAATAAATGTCCAAACTAATTTTCACATTTTAGAAACAGCAGATATATCCTTCCATAAAACAGACATCATCTGTATAGGAAAAATATAAAATAATAGTTTTATAGTCATTATCATTTTTATTCTTTAAAAAACCCTCTAGAAAAGTCTAAATATATTTAGCAACCATAATTAAAAAAAGGTGTTACGGCTTTTTTAAAAATGAATACCAAACCTATGGAGTATTATGCCGAAGGTTAAGAAATTTACATTAAGTTATGAATAAGCTAAAATACACATGATTATTTATAACTATGAGATTCACAATGAGCACACAGTTCAGTAAGCTTTTTGAGTCATTGGGCACACATTCTAATCTGAGCTGGGTGTGTTAATGATTTCAGCCACATCATGAATGCTCCATTACAGAATAAAACAAAGACTTACTGCAGATAAGTAAGCTTTATTAAACAGAAATGACTTGTTACATAAAGTGTCCTTGAAGTTCTATTATACGCATAACTTCTTGTATTTGCAATGTTTCTGAACATTTTCATTTAGGTCTAAACCAAATGAAACATATACTTTTCCACTTTGCAGTCAGAATCAGAATATTACATTTTCTTCAAACGCTTGTACTTATCACTTAAGTTTCATTTGAAAATGCACATTTTAATTTTAATAAGATGCACTTCCAACAATGTGATATGTCATATAGCCAAATGCCACTTAACTCTTAAATATTTATCATTATGTTTGATATATAGTTAGTAGTGCATTTCTGGTTTATTTCCAGATACAAAAGAACCCTGTTATGTATATTTCAAATATAAACACAGATTTTCTAAATTTTTCTAAGACAAATTGAAAACTGGAAAAAAAAATGCATCATTCACAAGCTCTCTGCGGAAATCCAGTAGGTGGAGACAACTCAGTTTCTTATATATCTGTGGTCACCAATTTGAATTGCTTTTCTTGCTCAGTTGCTTTTGAATGGACATAGGCATTTTGGTTGTATTGCTCAATCAGATAAAATAGCACCAGGCTTTTAATCTATAATCTCTAGCTGCTCCTTAATTTTCTCACTGTGACCACTGTGATTTTATTTAAGTCTGATAAAGAAATATTTCAGCCTGAAACAAACTAGGTGTTTTCACAAAGAACCACCTGTCAAAGCCCTATGCCAAAAGCCTGTTAAATATTCTCTGTTGTCACTAGATATCAAGTTTCTTTTTAAAGAAACAATGATTCATCATGTGGTGAAGTTTATTTTAAAATAATATTTTATTGTGATTTAGGACTTTTATTTGAATCCTAGGCAAATTTTTATAATCCCCCAAAACTATAAAGCACAAAATTATACCTTCTCCTTCAACATCAAGGCTCCAGAGGGAAGGAAGAGAAGTGTATGATGGGAACCACTTTGTATGTTAAGAGTCTATTGAGAAATTATTTATGTATTGTCAAAACAATATCAACAAGAAAAGTCTTTTAGTGTGATTATTGTAAAATGTACCTGCCCTTTACCTAACAAAGCCACCTCTAAAAGGCAGCTGTATTTTTGCCATGGTATTCTTTATACCATGGTTTGTGTTAAAGCTGTTTATAACCCAATTATGTATATATCAGTAAAAGATGGTGTATAAAATCGAACTGCACATCTGTAAAAGGCTGTATACACATAAAACAAAGCTTGAGAAAGAGGAAGGTGTCCTATGTGGCAAAAACTGTACCTAACAGTCATCAATATTGTGTGCACAGATCATACAATCAAGTGAGAAAGACAGACATGAATTCAAATAACCACTCACCTATGTAATTACACACCGTGAAACGTTTACTAAGGGGAAATACAATTTGCTATGTGCATAAAAAGTAATTTGTAAAGTAGTATATTTAGTATTATCTTAATTAAATATTTCTTTCTTATAAGTGATGGTTACCAATATGTACATAAAATTTAAAACAATAATTATAATGGGGAAAGAGTTAAGGGAAGATGGCTAGCTTTGAAAGGCTTGGACCAGGGGAGGGGAACCTGCTACCTTAAGGCCGTATGTGGCCTTCTAGGTGCTTAAATGTGGCCTTTTGACTGAATCCAAATTTTAGGGAACAAACCCTTTTATTTTTATTAATACATTTTTATTATTCTTCTATATTTTTATTTTATTTGCAAAATGAATATATTTAAAATACCCAAGAATAACATAAGTTTCAACAAAATAATCTTCCCAGATTGACTGGCACAATTAGAACATTAATAAACCACAAGGGCTATATTGACAGCTTATGATTTAATTCTAGCTTCCCTCACCTGACTGGCGCCACTACAGCAAGAGGCTGGTTGGTGAGAGTTTATGGGGGTCAAGTTTGCCAGTCTATAATCAGCATTTGACGACAGTGCATTGTGTTTTTATGTGAAGTTGAATTTGTGAATAGTTGTGCAGCTCAACAATATTTTTTAATTCTGTCTATTTAATAGCACATTGTGTCAAAGAAGACCAAGAGAACGCTAAAGGAAGAAAACGGATTTTTTAATGAGGATTGGAAATTGCAATATTGTTTTCTTTCTGATAAAAATGAGATGATTTTCTTGCTTTGTGATACTGCAATATCAACAGTAAAGAGATTCAATGCTCATCAGCATTATAACGCTCATCAGGACCACGGCTATTTTAAATTAGAGGGACAGGCGTGAAAGGTTGTGAGGCAACCTTAAAAGACGAAAAGCAAAAGCAAAGACAATTTTTTCAAGCAGCAACAAGACCTGGAAATAATAGCACTGAAGCAACTTATAAAGTAGCTTATATACTCAGGAAAAAAAAAGAGAGAGAGAGAGAGAGAAGCCATGCAGTGATGTATACATCGTGAAAGAATGCATTATCAAAGTTGTAAGATGCTTAGACACCAGTAGTGTTTCAAAGTACAAACTGTCTCTTTCAAAGAGAACCATAATTGATCAGCAGCATCAATTAGCCTTCAACTTAACAGAACAACTTCATGCAATACTTTAAAAGGAAAACATATTATTCAATTGTTTTGGATGAATCAACTGATACCACTGACTCAGCACAGTGGGTCATTCGGGTTATAACAAGATTTTCTTTGCTATGAAGAATTACTCACTTAGGACACTCTTGCAAACAGAACATGGGAAATACATATTTTCAACAACTTTCAAAATAAATGTTCTGAAGTTGGACTGAATTTGGTAAATTTAGTGAGTGTGTGTACAGACAGTGCACCTTCCATGACAGGAAAATCTGAAGGGTTAATTGCACAGATTAAAAAAAAAAAGGTATTAACAGATCCATAGGCTCTCATTTCATTGTATCTTACATCAATAAAATCTCTCTGCTAAAGCTACTATTTTAAGTGACACTTTGCAACAAATTATAAGTATTGTTAACCATATTTGTGCAAATGCAACACAGCTTCATCAGCTTTGTAACATGCTAAGGTTGAATAATGAGGTATTCAGTGTGGATTTGTCATATCATTCTAAAGTGCATTGGCTATCACAGGGACAAGTGTTAGCCAAAATTTTATCCCTGCAAGAACAGATAGTTAAATGATAGTTACGAAGAACAGAATCAGCAATGTGAATTACAGAAAGAAGATTTCTATAGGAATGCAGCATTTCTGTGTGATATCCTCTCAAATCAAAATGACTCGAATATTTATGAGGTAAAACTAAGTCTGTAGATGATAGGTGGCAAAAAAAATCCAAACATTTCAAAAAGTGATTCTTCAAAAGGAAATTTCGAATGAACATTTTCCCCAGTTAGCAAAGGCCATTGATGAATACGATGATATATGCGAATCATTTGAAGAATACACAGTTGTTAAAGACCTATTAATTGGAGAATACAATGAAAGGTTCACTGACTTTGAGAATCACGACATCACACTTAAAGTAGCATTTCAGCCTCACCTGATTCATACCACCGAGGCACCTAAAGAACTATGGATGGAATTGATTGAGCTCTCAGTAGATGACATTTTAAAGTCATTGTTTGATGCTAAGAAAGATCCAATTGAAATATGGAGAAATGCAGTAGAATACCCATGCCTTCTGCAACATGCCAGAAAAATGCTTTCTTGCTTTTCAATCGCTTATTGCTGTGAATCTACAGCCTCCTACCCAACCCAAATCATTTACAATGTTTGCAATCATCACTTCAGTAATTTCAAAATATTTTTATCACCCCAAAGTACACTCTGCATCCAGCCTTCCCTCCCATTATCCTCTGGTAACCACTAATCTACTTTCTCTCTCTATTAATAATCATTTATAATTTATTAATGTAATTAAACTAAAGAATATCAATATGAATTAAGGCCATTATGATTATATTTATATAAATATAGATATTACACATACATACCAAACACATACACACACTCTTACAAAATATATGGTATTTTTAAGCTTAAAACTTGTTTATTTCAGTGGAAGATTCATTACTACTTGTTCCTCAAACTTTTTTTATGTTGATTTAGCAACTCTCTTTTTCCCCATCCTTCCAGCTGTTCACAACAACAACCATTTTATTCTTGCTTTTATGAACTTGACTATTTTAGATACTATTTTAAGTGGAATTATGAGTATTTGTCCTTCTGTGACTGGCTTATTAGACTTAGCATATTCACTGCAGTGAGTGCTAGTCACGATAGCCAAGATGTAGAAACAACATAAATGTCTATCAATGAAGAATGGATAAAGAAATTGTGGTATATACATACAATGAAATACTAATCAATCTTTTAAAAGAAGAAAACCCTGCAATATGTGATAACATGGAAGAACTCTAAATTTCTCATTGGCATGAATCATTTAGGGAATAGACTCTTCAATATATACTTAATAAGGTAATCATATTTTTTGGTTTTTCAGTTATTGTGAGAATAAAATTGTAGTCATCATTGCTGCTTACTGGGTTTAAATTCTAATGACATTGTAATTAGGTAGAAGCTATACTTTCATACGCATTTTCCAGAGAAAATACAGATAGATTATCTAACCCACTCAATTTCCTTCCAGGAGAGCATAGAAGAATTACATGAAATAATAAATTAGTGCTTGGTCAATGACAACTGATCAATAGATGAAAAGATGAGGACTGTCTATTAGAAATAGTAAATGGGCTCAGGAAGAAATTTGTGTATAGAATTTAAACCATATTGTCCACAAAAACCCAGGATGAAAGTTTAAGAAGCCAAGGGAGGGAGCGGTGGAAAAAAACAAAAAAAAGAAAGTTTCAGAACCCAAAGTAATAATTCTGCCAAGGACGAATTACATTTTAACATGTTCACAATTGTGCACAAACGATGTTATGAATTTATAACTGTAAATAGAATTTTATATCCATCCTAATCTTGGTGAAATCAATTAGATATTAATAATATATTTGTGATATCGATGCTATTAAAGTAAATATACATTTATTTTGTAATGGAGTTCAAAATAGATTACCAAATAGAGTCCACCCCCACCTCTTTTCACATGAAAAGTTTAGCAATATATATTGTGATATATAAACAATAGGTAATTAGGATAAGCTTTTTGGGTTTTATTGTATGTATGTAATCTATCACACAACTCCCATAGTTTCTGTTGTTGTTATCAAGTATGCAAAGATGATATAAGAATATAGTCTTTTAGGATGTTCCTGGAATCAGTAACTTTTTAGTCTAGCTTGGCACTGGGGATGCTGCCCTGATCTTTTGATTCCTGATATTGGAAAGGGTGACATTTCAAATGGGTCATTTCTTGATCTGTTGTTTAATTAAACAGAGTTGGGGGACCTCAGATATGCATTACAGTTATCTCTAGTTTTCTTTAGTTTCCACATTTTTGATTTGGGAATTTATTTGACTACATTTAGGTTTCTTAAGTACTTTTATGCTTCATTCATATTGCCTTTACCCAAGACCTCTGGACCTTTTTTACACTTCTCTCTGACTTCTTTCAGGATTTCCTCCTTGTATATGGCTTTCTTCATAGTGGCTATGATACCAAGGTGCAGAATTTTTTGGTGTTTATTTTGTTTGACGTTCTCTGAACCTTCTGAATCTGAAATTTGGTGTCTGCCATTAATTTAGGAGAAATTCTCAGCCATTGTTACTTCAAATATTTCTTATGTTACATTCTTTCTTATCCTTTAAGTATTTCAAATATGTGTGTGTTATACCTACTGAAATGGTCCCACAGTTCTCAGATTTTCTGAGGTTTTACTATTATTATCATTAATTTTATCTTTGCATTTAAATTCAGGAAGTTTCTATTGATCTGTCTTCAAGCTCACTAATTTTATCTTTAGTGATGTCCAGTCTATTAAATGGCCCACCAATGACATTCTTTATTTCTGTTCTGGGGTTTTGGTTTTATTTTGGTCCTAGCATCTCCTTTTAATTTTTTTTTTTTTTGAATTTCCATTTTTCTCTCTCTTTTTGATTTTTTTAACATCTGTTCTTATATGTGGTCTACTTTTTAGATTAGAGCCTTTAACGTATTAATGACAGTTATTTTAAATGTCCTGTTTAATAATGCTAAATTGTGATAATGCACAAGTCTGTTTCTGATGCTTACTTTTCCTCTTTATGTTATTTCTTGCATTTTAGCATGCCTTATAATTTTTTTTTTCTTAAAAGCCAAGCATGATGTATCAAGTAATAGAAACTGAAGTAAACAGGCTTTTAGTGCCAGGTTTTATGCTAATCTAGCCAGGAGCTGAGAAGTGTTCGGTGTTTGCTGTAGCTGTAGATGCCCAAGCCTGCACATTTCTGCAGTGTCCTTGGTTTCGTGTCTCCTATTGTCTTTGGGCTTTCCTAAGAATTTCTCTTCGGATAGAGTCTGCATCTTGCAGCTTTTCCAGCTGTAATCCACTGTTATTAAACTAGAGCTCTATTGGTATGGCAGTAAAGTGAGGGATAGGGTAGATATCTTTTAATATTATAATAAAATCTCAGGCTTTTAGTGTTTTCCTGTCCTTGGGCTGTGGCATTTACATATTTATTTATTATTTTTTTTACCTTACTTTTCCTGCTTAGGTGATACGTGAAAGCTAGAAGGATATGCAGTGGGAGGAATTATCTTCTGTCAGCTGATGGAAGGCTCTATAAAGTCTTTTTCCCAAGAATGTCAGCCTTTGCTATGGAGAACACTCTAGACCTATTTTACCATGTTTACTGTTTCCTTTGCCCTAAGAAAGTCATGAGGGTATCCTTCTTGGCTCTTTATCATGAGAACTTGGTGAGTTCTTAAAGGTAAAACTCTATAAGGGTATTATGGAGGTTGCCCTCAGATTGTCACCCTCAGGATTTCCTCACTTTCAAGCTAGTGTAGATGCTACCATGTAAGTGGTCCTGCCAGTTTATGGCTCCAGTGACTTCGCTCAAGGTACGGAAAGCTTGACTGTGACTCTCTGGAGTCACCTATGTCTTTGGATTTCACATGAGAATCTGTCCTGCAACCTCAGTTCTCTAATGAGTCCAAAGAAAGTTACTGATTTTTAGTTTATTGATTTTTATCTTCTTATGCATACACAAAGAGTACAGTGTGTACCATGCAAAGGATGGACATATTTGAAACTTGGACTGAGGGGGAGAGGGGGGCAAGGGCAACACACGTAACCTAAACATCTGTATCCCCATATTATGCTGAAATAAAAAAAAATTAAAAAAAGATAATAAAGAAATATTCTGGACAACTAAAAAAAAAAAAGGAAAAAAAAAGAAAAAAAATGAAAATACTAATCATTTCCATGCTCTTTACAAATCAGAGTTGAAATGGGAAGATTGTATGTATTATACTTCTCTACTATGTACATTTGGAAAGAATGTTCTACCGAAGGTAATTCCTGAATACTGAATGGTTAAAATAGAATTTTAGATATGCACAAGAAATAAAACTGAAACAATGCTAGCATTATAGATAAAATGTTTTGCCAATGTCCTGTAATAATATGAAAACAAAATTTCTCTTCCATGAGTGATTACACTTTTCCCACATGGCATATGCAATAATCACCGATAATGTGCACATACGCATGACATTCTAATTATAGTATTGCATTTGGGTTATGTAGTCAGCAGCTACTTGGGCCTTAAATCATATTTTCACTGCACCACATGAATATAATTTGAGCTATTATACCGTTAATAATACTATGCGGAAACAAGATCACATGGAAATGAAAATAACAATAATAAAACATAAAATATCAATACACAACACATTATGAATTGCTACAATAAGAATAGCAGAGGCAATGAGTGTTATAATGCCTGAGAATAACTAATAATATATTGAGAAATATATATAGCAAGACTTATGAAAAATCTTAAAGAATTCACTCCCATTAGGTTTGAATTTACTCATCCACTCTTCTCTCCTCCCATCTGCTTGATTTCTGATGAATTTTATTTCCATATGTGCATATAAGTGTTGTTTGATCTCTTGTATTAACCTGGATGGAACTGGAGACTGTTATTCTAAGTGAAGTATCACAAGAATGAAAAAAAAAAAACAAAAAAACCCACATGTACATTTGTATACAGGCCTCAACATATTATTATCATCATTGTCAGCTAGGTGGCTAGTACACTTAGGAGAACTTAATACAAACTCACTAGATAGATGAATCGACGAATAACTATGTTTATCACTAAAATACCTTTTCCATTTGCATTTCTTAAACTGTGAAATTGCTAATAAGTAGCTTTAGAAGATATTATATAATTTTATTTCTCAGATTTATTTACTGTCTCTGGGTTATATTTTTTAACATTTCTGTATTTACTCTCCTTTTCTACATTAGAGATTTATTTTAAGCACAGAATTTTACACTAATCTTGAGTCTTCATAATTTCATAACTTTATAACCAAAATATTAAAATGATAATGAACTCAAACCAAACATCTGATTGCCTTGGAAAATATTGTGTCCTGAGAAGAATGTATCTATCTTTTGAGATGACACATCAGTACTAAAATATTGCATGAGCTTCTATTTAATATATTTGTGATTAAACATATTCAACCTGTGAATCAAGTTTTGCAAGTCTTAGCATAATTGTTGTGCTAGCTTATGAAAGTCACCTTTATCCTCATCTCTTTAATAAGATAAAATTTGAGTTTGTTTTGGTACATAAAACATGCCTGTACTCTTTGGGAATCCTCTGAGATCCTTCTTTTACGGTGGCATGCTAATTGCTTTCAGGACTTTTCTTGATGATGATTAATAATCAGGGTCTCATCTAGTACTTCTCTTTCTAAAAGATCTTTATCAACATTAACGCTTCTGACCTTTTTAATTGCATGGATGAAAGCTACAAATAGATAGTTATTAATGTTTCTGTACTTTCAGTTCCTGAAGCTTGAAATAATGTTAGCTTTCTCAATAGCATTCAGCAAGTTTACATTCCCTCGGTAAATGTGACTTTAAAGGTGGCACCACAGTGAGTATTAATTTGGTATTCATAATGATTTCAGCTACACTTAGCGGCTTCTCGGTGTTTGCTAAACTCTCCTTGATACATCCATGTCATTCTAATTATAGATTTTAACTGAGCTGCTCAAATACATGCACTCCTTTATTACAGATAGCAAGAAAAACTGTTTATAAGGTTGTCTACTTTTTCCTCATTTTATACAAAATTTAAAATGGTGCCTTTTGCACTTGTCATTCAAACCTGCCAGCAAATGACAAATAACGTGAAGCAATATTGAAAACGCACAGCTCTACCATAGAATTAAAGTTTCCTTTGATATACAACCTACCAATTATGCAGGTCACCTATTGTTCACTTCCATTTCCAGAAAGAGTGAAAATAATGTGGGCTGAGAAAAATTTTTATTGACATATATGCAGGAAGGCAAAACATCTTATTTAGGAAAAATAAGCTTTGCACCATAATATAGGTCTGAATAAAATACGTTAACTTGCAATTATAATTTATACATATATCATACTTGTGCAGAAATAACAGACATGTTTATGTATGCATACATATATGCATAAATGTGTATCTATCATATACTCACATATATACATATTTAGTGATTAAAATATATAAGATCTATATTAAAATATCATATAATATACCAAGTCATATTGCAAATTTCTTTCACATTTTTCTAATCATTATATGTGGACTAAAAGTTGGAAATTAGACTCATAGTTTTATCTTTTATGGCTTTATATAGACATACTTCAAACAAAATGAAGGCAGATTAGTGACTAACTTGGTGGCTATCAGAGAAAAATCTCTTATTTTTCATACATGCAAAACCCATTTAAACCCAATCATTTTAATGCTGACATGAACAGCTGTGCTGGTTCTCATGACTTGATAATGAGAGTTGTAAGTCTGTAAGGCAGTTTCTAGAAAACCAATGTTTCATAGACTAAAAGCAATTGTGTAAGGAAGTTCACGTGTATACACACAGGATTAGAAACCATTTTCACAATCCAATTTCCATTTCTCCATTATTCTTTTTGTTGTAATAGTGCTTCATAAAGAATATAGTAATATATTTTTATGTTACTACAAAAAACGTTCAGAGTAAAAATTATTTAATCTTCGCTGAGTGTGGTGGCTTTCAAGCACTTTGGGAGGCCACAGTGGGAGGATTGCTCGAGGCAAGGAGTTTGAAAGGGTTTGAGTTGCCAGCCCAGGCAACAGAGAGAGACTCCTTCACTACAAACAACAGTTTTAAAAAAGCCAAGAGTGGTGGTCCATGGCTGTGGTCCTAACTACTGAGGAGGCTGAAGCAGGAAGATCATTTGAGCCCAGAAATTCGAGACTGCAGCTAGCTTGTGACTGTACCACTGCACTCTAGCCTGGGCGACACTATCTCAAAAAAAATTATTTAATCTGATGATTTTTACTTGTTTTGCAGCTTTCATATGTTAGAATATATTGTAGATATATTCACTTGCTTTTGCTTTACAACCCCGTGTAATAAAAAGCTGAGATATTAGCTTTTTCTTTATGTTTGAGAAAATTGAGCTACACACAGCTTATGTGACTTGCCCAAAATGGGTAATACATTATAGTTAGGGGCCTCTTGATACTTACACAGATTTTGTTAATCTCTGAGCATTCTAACATTTTAATCACTGAATCATATATTATTTTTCATATTCATCTTTTCACAAACCTGTGAATGAACACAACCTATGAGAAATGTTCAGTGAGTAGCTATCAAAAAGATTAAATAAAAATGTAGATATTTTGACTTTATAACCTCATAAAATTACAAATAAAAATAGTTCTTCAAAATAGGAGGAAATAAGAAATAGAAATAACCGAAATGGAACAGAATAAATTTTATTTTTTGATGAATTCTCTTGACTATTCTAGCTTCAATTTGAGTAATATTTCTGGGGAAATTGTTATCCCTATCCCTATGTGTTTATGGGGAAATTTAAACCTTATTTGACAATCTGGAGTGTAGAACAGAAAAATATCAATATAGGAAGCTGAAAATATGTTAATTTGCAGGCTATTTATTTAAGTTGGAACTTAGTCTAAATTATTATATGAGGATAGGTAATACAATCCAAATGAGAAGAAGCATACTAAAATATTTTTAATTTTAATATGAAATCAAAGCAGATAGTTTCAAAGAGACTTTGAAGGAATTGTAGAAAATATCAATAGCCAGATTCTTTTAATGGGAACAGTTTTTTAATCACCAGAAGAATTAAAATTTAGGCAATTTAGGCAATGGAACAGACATTTATAAAGCTATAAAGAAAATATAAGACGGAATAATGGCCAAGAGATTTCCAACATTAGTGTCAAACACCAAAAATAAGTCACCTGGAATTGTAAGGAATGTGAATATATTTGCTTTCTGGAATTATGCTACAGTATCAAACAACTCTCCAAATATCACAACATCAAAAGTTTATTTCTTGCTCATGTTGTATGTTGCTATGGGTCATATGTGTCTTTTCTTATCACATTTTCATCATCTAGGGTCCAGACCGAAGGAAAAATCCTTGTCTTTCCTGTTGAAACTTTTGCTCATATGTGCTTTGTGTCATTCCAGTGCATATTTCCCTTTCTAAAGCAAGTCACATGTCCAATCCTAAAGTCATTGTGATGTGAAGTGCACTCTTCCCCTAGGGAGAGACTGCAAATATAGAACTAAAGAGGGACATAGATATTTTGAACAAATACAACAAATGTTTTCTACAAATATCGAAAAACATAAAGAAAATATTGTGTAAATATTTTTGAAGCTCTCAAATCCAGGAATAGATATTTGATTCTCTCGGTGACATTTTGCATATATTGTCGTTTATTGCATATTATTGTGGATTATTCAAGAATCTTAATGTCATTTGTAAGACTAAGGGAGACAATTTGGAAAAATAAATCATTACGATTCCATTGAAGAGCATGTTATATGAACTATAGAAAAAATCAGTGACACTTAGAATTTAGACAGTTTAAGAATCTTAGTCTTAGGAAATGCATTGGGGTGAGGAGATTATGTGTTATTGTCAAGAATCCTGGTGGTTAAGGAGTTAGGCCACTTTTGAAAACATATAGAGAGGATTAACCATGAAATTAAGAAGTTGAAATCCATAAATCAAGAACAGGTGTTAAAGACTACACAGGAGAGCTAGTGAGTGAAATGAAGGTTTATATTTTCCTACTACATATATCTGAGTAGGGGGCTATGTGGAAAATACGTATAGGGAAGTGTTCCTTGAAGAAACACATACAGTTCATATCTCAGAAGTAATTTTCTGAATTGGGTATTAAGAGAATTTCTAGATGTTCTGCATCTTTAATTTCACATGTCAGTGGTTTTCATTGATTCTGCAAAATATGGTCGAGATTAGCTGCTATTTTAAGGAACTGGGCTGGTGTTGCAAATGGTAGGAAAAGTGGCAGGGTAGCTCCACTCAGAAACCTTCCAATAAAATCCCGCCTACCACAGGAAATCTGGAGACACTAATGTTTCCATGATGGTCTTAGTGACTACATAATTTTAGAAGAAAGGGTAAACAATTTATTCCAAATGATCGATTGATTATATTTCACTAAATTTTAGTTAATGTATTTATTTTATGTATTCTCTTATTTATACGTTTTTCTATTTTGTGAAAGAAAATTAAATTGTAAAATATAAGTGTCTAGCATGAGTTACGTTTTACAAGGTGTTCTTCAATTTTTCTTTCTTTCAATTAAGACTGTTTCTGGGCTGGGCGCCGTGGCTCATGCCTGTAATCCTAGCACTCTGGGAGGCCGAGGTGGGTGAATTGCTCAAGATCAGGAGTTCGAGACCAGCCTGAGCAAGAGCGAGACCCCGTCTCTACTAAAAATAGAAAGAAATTATCTGGACAACTAAAAATACATATATAGAAAAAATTAGCCGGGCATGGTGTCACATGCCTGTAGTCCCAGCTACTCGGGAGGTTGAGGCAGAAGGATTGCTTGAGCCCAGGAGTTTGAGGTTGCTGTGAGCTAGGCTGACGCCACGGCACTCTAGCCAGGGCAACAGAGCCAGACTCTGTCTCAAAAAAAAAAAAAAAAAAAAAGTTTCTGATAAATGGTGTGCACATGAGCGTGTACAACATGTGAGTGTATGTACATTGAAAAAGTTCTTAACCTTGGTCTCTTTTTATGTAAAATTGAGAAAGTATCTCTGTAGTGGTGGAGAATCTGTCAGATGTAAGTAAAAGAAATTTAGCAGAATCAATTAGAAAATCCATAGATTTAATAGCTTTAGATTAAAATGGGTACTGGAAGGTAAAACAATGTAGTCAAGTTTCTGTTACTCTCCATCTCCATATTTTACCCTTTCTCAGTATATAGATTTTATTTTCTAATCACACATTTTAGTTGCAGTAAGAAAGTCGATTTCAAATGGTGCCAAATTTAAATCTTCCCCACATTTTAGCCTATGGGAAGGAGAGCATCTGCTCTTCCAACCTTAGGAGCAAATCACATAATTTTCTTGGCTTCCACCAAATGTTCTTCTCTGAATCGATTATGTGACTATGAGAATTTGTTCCTTTTGAGAAGGACAAAGATGATTGTTAACACGTCCACTTTGATCATATGGAATCATGGGAAGGCTGAAACACTATAGGAAGGGATATTGACCAAGAAACATCTATCCACTAAAAGTATATATAGTAGTTACAGAGAAATGCCTCTGAAATGATTAAAAGTCACCCAGAGATTTTCCAGTGGAAAGAAAAATGTGATCACTTCTAGCAGGTATGGTGGCATCTATATTTCTACATAATTAGGAATCTGTTTTCAGCTCTGAACTTTATTCTCCTCGCCGAAGGACAATCTGGAAAAACACATTACTTCAATAGGTAGAATATCATGACTATCAGTAGACATACAGACAAGGGAAAACCTACTACAGGGCAGCACAAATAGGAAAGAGAAACCACTGTCTGGTAGGAAGTAAAATACACTAGATGGATGTTTTCATAGAAGATGTGAAAGTAAAAACATCTTAGAAATCAATTAATGGAGATTTTTTATTTAGAATTTTATCTTTGCCTAATTATAAAATCTCATTTTCTTTAATTAAAATGAATGTTATGATTTGAGAAAGTAAAACATCTGTCTTAGAACTGCATGGATAAAAAGTGATCTGAAAGACATGAAAGTAGGTGAAATATATACGCAGAAAAGGAACAGAATAAGAAATTAGGACCATAACAAAATAAAAAAAATATTTTAGGCAAACCTGATGAAATAAATTTACTAATCCTTACCAAAGGAGGAATTTATAAATAAATCAGTCAAGGATACCACTTTATAAGCATTCATCACATATTCCTCTCTCCATTGGGTCTGTTTCTATTATTCTTTATCTGATCATATCTGGGATTCTGTGGATGTCTCCTCCAACTATTTATTGCATATTTAAATCTTCCAATGATTTCTCCAAAATCTATAAAATTTTCTCTTTCCCCCTCATCAATGATAGGAAGATACATATGTATGCATATATGTATACATAAAATATATATGTGTATGTTTGTATGTGTGTATAGAAAGAGATAGATAGATAAAAAAGACTTTCTCTTTGACACAACTATAGTCAGACTCTTCTAAGCCGCCATAGCCCCAACCTTGACCTCTGTCCATGGCCTGTTCAGTCCAGTTTTAGCAAGAACCATTTTGAGTCACTTTAGTAAAAATCAACCACCCTTGATACCTGATAAAATTCCTCATTCCTCACCCTTTATATCTTATCACCCTGCCCTGTCTACAGCAAAAATTCTGTCAAGTAGATTTAGCTAGAATCATCTTTACTCCTGATATTTCCTTTTGGAAATTTTTCATTCACTGACTCCCACCCAACTCCTTGGCTATAAATCTCCTTGTCTTTATGATTTTTGGAGTTGAAACAAATCTCTTTTCCCAGCTGCAAAACCCCTTTGTAGAAGTCCCTCTTAAATAAAGTCTTCTTTGCCAAGTACTTGCAATAAGATATTTTTTTAACAGTTAGGGTACTGTGATTTTTATAGAATTAAGTTCAACATCGGACCTCTGGACCTCTCACTCAGGACCTCAAATGTGTATCTTTGAAGACTTTGTCTTCACTCTTGACTGATTGATATGAGATCCATTGATGAGTTTAATTCCTGAGCCAGAGCTTGGATGACAGTTTCTTGATACATGTTAGGAGCAGATTTTAGTTCCTTTGATTCTCAGTCTACTCTTTGAAGCTGGGCTAGAGTCCCAGGCTTCTTTTGAAAAGTACTCTCTAGGTTGGAAGGTTTTTCTTTCTCTTTTTCTTTTTTTTTTTTCACTAGCTCCTTGTTTTAAGTCAGGTTCATTCCCTGAGTCCTGGGTTGGAAATTTCTTTGTGAGTTTTCTCTGTTCTCTGTATTTAATCTTGCTTCTCCCATAGAACTTCTTAGCCAACTGAAATTACCTTCTCAGGCTCCTTCTGATTACATGCTCTGTCAACTCTATCAACTTTTTTTTTTGTTGACATGATTTTACAAATTATAGTTTGGAATTTCATAGGCACTTTTGGAAAACTTAAGATCCTTTCAAACTGAATCCTCTAAGGCATCTATCTTATTACCTCTGCTCTTCCTCCCTCCTTTTACCAGCTTTGACCTTGTTATGAAATGCTGGTAAATGACAGTTTGCAATTACCTATTTCCTCGTTTTCTCTGTAAAAGGAGTCTACTACTGGTTGAAAATTTGTAATCAATATATGGAACTATATGGAACCAAAACTACTAGAAATAATAAGGGTAAAACAAACAGCTATCTGCAAAGTATGCGAGGAAAGTAAGACGTGTTTTTGGTAAGGAAAAGTATACAAAGTATAACGGATGTGTTTTCATTAGAGGAAAAAGAGAGTAATTTTCTTCTAATGTAAAGTGCCTTCTTGTTCTAAATGAGAGAGAAAAATATAGGGGGAAAACATTAAATTGAAATAGAAAATTTTATAAAGTTGGTAGAAAATATATTTTATGTGTGTTCAAGCTGTCTAAAGATTTGGATGGATTTATATATTAGCTTTTTTTCCCCAAAATAATAAATTTTAATATCAAAAGCTTACTAATGCAAAAATATAATGACAAAGTTTTTTTGGATTGTTTTCCTGCTCTTAAGAGATAGTAAAATATTTTTCTTTACCTTTTAAATAGTCTGCCTAAGAGAAACAATCATATCTTATCAGAATGATATCCTTTGCTTTAAGTTAATCTTCATCATATTGTTGATGATTTAAGAGAACTGAGGCTTCTCACTTTTATAAGATCTAAGGTTTTTACAGTTTTGGTGATGTTGCCTTTCTCAAATAAAATACTCAATAAAATCTTGTTCTCAAACAATCCTTGAGATTTCCCAGAGAGGCCCTTGGAAAATATCAAAGGATTTGTTTTTTCACCTTGTGAAAGGAGACATATTTTTAAAAAATTGATTTACTTGATATATTCAACCGCATAAAAGACATTGTCAAAAATAGATGTTTAAACTTCCTTATGTTGTATCTGTATGGTTAAATATTATTAAGTATTTTAAAAATTGTATGATGTTCATAGAAATCTGGCATTACCCTTACCCATGATATGTCTTGAAATATGATTGCCACTCATAATTCCAAGTATTATCATAAAATGTTGTATGCCACAAAAATAACCAAATTTTCTTGTCAAGTGAAATCTCAGCAGATTTTTACCCACAGCCATTTTAAACCTCTTAGTATCCGCAGAAATTTATTGTTTTGCTGTGATTCTTTGAAAACATTTGAATCAGCTACTAGGTAGAGTGATTTGTGACAGAATTGTTTAAATAATATTGACACCATGACACTGGACTGAAGAAGGTTTTCCAGAACTCTAGTAGAAAAGCTGATAGATGGGTTCATAGTACTGTTAACTCAAGATAGAACGGAACAAGTATTAATTACACAAAAGTGAATGATTATACCTTTATAAGTGAAAAAATACTTATCTTCTTCTCCCCACCTAATTCTTCTAGAATTTGGAAAGTCTAATTGAATATTCTTATTTTCATGGCAATATAGCTATTTGCATAAGTTTGGTAAGAATCTGTTCTTATTGAAACAGGACATAATTTTACAAACTGATTATATAGCCAAATCTTTGACTGGAATGCCATAGAATGATGCATAGAATCACATACACTGAAACAACTTTTAGAAACTAAAACTGACTATACAGAGCCAATGTTTACAAAATCCTCTTGAAAAAACTGATCAGGTATCTGACTTACAAATTCCTCATATCTATAGGCAAGAAGGAAAGGTCATTTCCTGGCAGGTGCAGAAAACTTGGGATATCTTGGAAATCTCAAGAAGAAAGGAACCTGTGTCTTTTTTTATTGTGAATAGTGACTCCATAAATTTGTACAATTTAAAAAAAAGAAAATGAATAGAAGAATATACAGATACTGAAGGTGAAACCTGGTGGTAAGTTCTTGGCTTGGATTCCTAGCCTTAAGGCTATTAAAAGTCTAATTTGAGATTCCTTATGAAAAGTTCGATCAAAGCAAACTCAAAAACCCTATGTGGTCAATTACCTACTAATGAGACCAGACTTATTTTAAAGAATAATCTGACTTTGGTTATCTTTGATCAAAAAGGAAGGTGGCTGTAGAGAGAAATTTTATGCTTCAATGGAAAACTCTAGCATATCCTCATGGGTTTTTAAATTACAGTCCTGTTAATTGTCTTTGAGCTATTTTTCACCTTTGATAGACTTCTTTTCATTTCCTACTTAGCTAACTACCTGTAAACTGGCTGGATTGATTTTTACAGTTTTCTCCAATATCTGGCTACAACTATTCAAGCTAAGGTTTTCCATTTTTTCTCTCCTCCCCTTGACTTTTAGTGACTTGGTATCCCTGAGAAACTAGAACTACCTACTCCAAGCTCAAGCTGGATAACTTGATATAACCTTCAAAAAAATCACCACATCAGATCATGTATGGGCAACTTACATGCCGATTGCTATGTGGGCAACTCAGAAAGTTTACAGAAATATACAATGCCATCACCAAAAACATTAAAACTACAATCTGGGAAATTTGTCAGATTGCCACAGTCAGCCTCGCTATCTAAAGATGCTTTCAGTTTGAGTCTAGAAATCTTGACTGCTCTGTGGACCCAGAAACTGGACTTCTGGCTGTTAATCTTTGTTTTTCCTTTTATTTTCAAAGAAATCCTCACATTGAATGCCCTACGACTTGCATAATACTGCAAATATCCTCACTACCAAGTCTCAACGTATGACTCAGCTGGTCCTTAATGAATAAAAGGTGATGGAACAAGAAATGAACTTGTATTGTTGAAAGGAAAAAAGAATGTTTCTTGTTTCGTTGAACGACAGGAGGAGCTTATGAAGACTCTCTCCTTGACCCAACTCTGGTCAGACTCCTCTAAGCCCTCAAGATCTCAACCTCAGATTCTCTCCTTGCACATTAAGTCTACTTTTAGAAAGGATCCTGTTGGGTTAGTTTAGCCAAAATCACCCATCCTTGATGTCTAATCAGATTCTTCGTTCTCTTCTTTCATTGTTTTATCACCCTAGCCTGCCTTCAGCAAGAATACTGGATTTAGCCAAAATCCGTCTTACCCCTGATGTTTCTCCCTATAATTTTCTATACACTGAACCACACCCAGTTCCTTGACTGTGAATCTTCACTTGTCCTTTTTGGAGTTCAGCCCAATCTCCTTCTCTTAATGCAAAACTCCATTACAATAGTCCCTCTTAAGTAAAGTAAGCTTTGCCATCTTTAAAAATTGTCTGAATAAAATATACTCATTTATGTCATGTTTTGATTTGAGGCCAGATATAGCGTAAAAACAGATCTCCTTCCATCATCTTGATATAATATTAAGGTAAAAGAAAAAAAGTTGTGTTTCTGCCTTGGAAAAAAATTCCAAACTTATAAATTGATACTGATAATATTTTTTTTTTCAAAAATAAGCCAAAGTTTGTTTTTTTATAATATTTACCTCAGCTGCATTTTACATGATTAATGAGGCAAGATTCTACTGTCCAGACTTGACAATTAACAAGTCACACCCATTATAAAAATGCTACCCTTATAGGGCATATTCTAGTGTCGAATATAAAGAAACATTTTTATATGTTAAAAAGCAACTATTTTTATGTGACACTCATTTTAAAAGAAACCATGCTGTACAAAAACGTTATTTAACAGATATATTTATATTTAATGCAGAAGTAAATCAAAAGAGCATTGTTGGAAATTACATATTTTGTTTTACTAAAATATCATTTTATTTAGATAATAGTTGTGGAAGACAAAGTATTTTTTACACACATACACACATATATTTTAATTCTTGGTTTATGTTTTAAAATGTAGAGCTGTGAATATTTGATATACATGAATAGTTTTTAGATTCTCCTAAACTAGATGGAGTGATTGATACAGGTCAAAAGTGTGTGTATGACCCCACTAATGAAAAAGAAAAGACGTGTTTTATATTCTAAGATAATGCATTTTAGTTTTATTTAGAATGAAATGGACAGTCATTGAAGTATTCTGCATGAATACAGTTATCACAACAATGTTTAAGAAAATAAATATGACAGTAGAGAGTAAAATACTTGAGGGAAGAGAGACAGAAAAGTGGGTTTACTGTTGGAAAAGAATTGCAATAAGAGTGGGGTAATTAAAATTCGAACGGGGCATGGGATTGCAGTGGTAGGAAGAATCATAGATATCATTAAATTCAAATACCTTGGTGAGCAATGATGAAAATTAAATTTAGAGATGCAAAGAGACTTCCACAAGGAAATAAAATCCATTTAAAAGAGTATAAGAGTAGAATATAGTACTTTTTATTCTCAACTCACATTTCCTTCTATCACTTCTTTCTTCTGAGATTTTAATATCAAATTTTTATCATATCTTAAAGTTTGTTTTAGGTACATTCAATTAAGAGTTTAATACAATTATGATACCTGCCATTTAAAACATACTGACAGCCTTCATTTTACATTAATATCACCAATCGAATTTATCACTTATATGTACATTTATTTTGACAAGAACTTTCATTTGAAAGAATGGAAGTAGAATTCATGAGGCATTTCACTACAATTATAATCTATGGCTTTTGACTGAACATCTAGAGTATTCTTCCAACTAAATTTTAATTTTAGAGTTGAGAAATCTAGAATTAACCCAAGGGAACTCTAACCTAGGAAAAGGTACAACTTTTTCCAAAGAAATAGGAAAGCTGTAACAGCAATGGAATCATTATCACCCTGCTACAATTGCTACTGACATGATTATGGCAGATATGAAAATTGTTAAAAAAGTCTGTGTTTCTATGCACCATGCACCCCTACTCTCCAGACTATTCTAAAGAAAAGAAAAACAGAAACTGTGATTTTGGTGTGTGGTGGGTAAACATGTGATGGTACTAACACTTCACCACAAGGCTGATGTGGATAATAGGCACTTGTAAAGTATCTGAATATTATGCATAGACTAGTAGTTTAATATGTGAGGTAAACGCAATGCTCTTGAGCAATTTATGGGCTTTGTACACATTGTGCAATCACAGTGGACAGATTATTTTCATAATAGGATAATGGTAATTTACATTGTTCGAAAAATAAATCATATATTACGGAAGTATAATTTCAGGAACGACTAAGGTAATTTGAATCCTGAATTGGAATCCTCTGTTTTCAATCACTGTATTTCCTCGACTATATGTGGTGGTGGGCAAATCACCAATCTCTGAGGACCTGTTTCTGTGTGGAGGATCTGTCCAGCTTTGTCAGTAGGCATTGAAGTCCTTGGCTACTATGGCGTTGCTGTTTATCACTTACTTTAAATCAAGTAGGGTTTGCATTATGAATCTGGGTGCATCTTTGTAGGTGCATAAATATTTAGGATTGGCAAGCCTTCTTCTTTTTTTTTTTGAGACAGAGTCTCACTCTACTGCCCTGAATGCCGTGGCATCAGCCTAGCTCATGACAACCTCAAACTCCTGGGCTCAAGCGATTCTCCTGCCTCAGCCTCCCGAGTAGCTGGAACTACAGGCATGTGCCACCATGCTTGACTGATTTTTTCTATATATTTTTAGTTTTCCGATTAATTTCTTTCTATTTTTAGTAGAGACGGGGTCTCGCTCTTGCTCAGACTGGTCTCGAACTCCTGAGCTCAAATGATCTGCCCACTTCGGCCTTCCCAAAGTGCTAGGATTACAGGCATGAGCCACCGTGCCCAGCCTGGCAAGCCTTCTCGTTGAATAATTCTCTTCACCATTGTATAGTGACCATCTATACAAGCCCTTCTGGCTTGTAAGGCTTCAGCTGAGAAGTCTGCAGTTAGTCTGATGAGTCTTCCTTTGTAGGTTACCTGATGCGTTTGCCTTATTGCTCATGGAGTGCCTCTTTCATGTTTATTTTGGTCAGCCTTATGACAATGTGACATGGTAGATTGCCTTTTCACGATGAACCTCCTAGGAGTCCTGTGTGCTTCTTGTACCTGAATATTTAGATTTCTAGCTAGGCCAGCCTCTGAGTTCATGTGGGCAGAATATCTTTCCAGCAGCTCAAAAATCCACTGATTGTCAAAAGTGCTAGAGAGGGAGAAATGAACCACTCCACCCATCCATCTCGCTGGACTCCAAGCCTCTTGTGGGTTGATCTTTGCTGATGCTTTGCTCATTCTTGTTCTGCCAATACGATCTTTTCTGAACTAGTACTTATTTATATTTTATGAATGAACAAGAGAAATGGGGAAAAAAAAAAACAAAATCTTGACCTCAGTGCCAGTTGATGGGTCAACTCAATCAAAATCAATGTGTTCTTTGAGCTGAGATATTGCATTGCTAATGGCATTTTAAAAACTTAAATGATAATCAAAATTCCACTTACAACAAATTGTCCATGCAAGTTTCTACCACTCATAATGAATTTTCCATAACAATTTTAGATGGTGTGAATCATTTTTATAAACACAACATGTTTTAAGTTGAAAAATTACGAATCAATATTTTCAATATATGGCCCTATCTTGTAAAAATATTTGATAAACACAGAATCTAACTGAAGTCAATGACAGTTTTATTCTCAAATTTGAATAGGTCACAATATGAATGCAAGATTTCTTTTAGGACTGCAAGCACATACCATACGGATGCATCTAGCATTCATTTAATTAGAACAAGGAACAGTGTTGCCTCCATTTATTTTGATCAGGTAAATGTTTTCATATCCTTTATATTTTTGTCCAGAGCATATCACCTATATCTCTTAAGAAAAATAATAGCATATGGCATTCAGAGCTAATTTAGAGCAAATGTCATGAGGAGAAAACAGTAAGATTCTATAAAGTGCCTAGTTAGTTTTTACTTGTGGACTTACATAATTAATGTTATATCCAGAAGTGAAACAAGTTGCTTAACATTTCACATAAACATTAGAAAAGCTATTCATTTATATTATTCAAGAAAAGCTTTTCAAATTGTTTATTTTACTCTAAGAAGGCCTCAAAATAGGACTTGACTTGTATACTTTAATTTATTTGTCTTATTAAAGATTACAAAGAGAGGTTTTTCTTGCAGTCAGATTAGAAGCAGTGACTGCTATACACTGGCTACATCTCATCTTGCCATCTTACCATCTCAAAGATTCTGTTTCTGATGTTTTTCCCCTATATGTGTGTGTGTATGTGTATAGGTATACATATATGTGTACATATATATATCAAAAATCAAAATTTAAAAACCATTCACAAGCACCAAACTATTAATATTACTTTATTTATCTCATCCATTTTACAGGCTGATGTCTCAAGAAAGTTTTCAGTATTTACTGATTTCACTTATATATTATTCTTTTATTCCTTGAATAAGAATATAATTTACAACACATTATTGAAAATATTCTTCTCAATTTTTCCAAGGATTTCTTTCTAAATTCAATGAATCATGGATTTGATGCATTGAATTCAATTGAATCATGTCATTGAGTCATGATTTGACTTCTTTCAGGTTTTTATACTCTTGAACCCACTGTGTATAACATAAATATCTTTGCTATAATTTCTAGAATTAACCACTATCCTGATTTTTCCATGATCTCTCTGACCACTTCTAAGTTTCTCTTGTAAGAGTCTTCTTCTCTTACAGATCTCTTAATGTTGACGTAACCCAGGGATTAATCACTGGCTATCTTTTTGGGTTGTGCTCTCTCACTGTGTGATACAATTTTTTCCTGGGCTACAAGTACCACATATGTACTGATGACTTCCGCATTCATATATCAGCTCTCATCTCTCCTGAGTCCCAGACTTAATATATTACACCTCTTTACTTAAATTCCTAGAGGAGCCTTTTAATCATTTAGAAGGAACTCTTAATTCCTTCTTTCATATGAAATCTGTTCTTCTAGTCTTATCCATCTCTGTATTGTACATATTTCGTAAAGCCATAATCCCAGAATCAACCTTCAATCTTCTCTTTCCCTCAATCCTAACACACAATCCAAAAGTCCCTACTTGATCTGCCTACAAAATAAATTTCTAAAAACTGTATTTATTTAATTCTCAACACCTCCACTCTTACCTTTTTAGTCCTAGATTCCTTCATTTCTAGCCTAGACTAACTTAATCCCTTCATAAATTGTCTATTTGCGCTCTTATTATTCTATGGTCTATTCTCAACAGAGCAATTCAAGGTGAGGAAAAACAAATATTCCCTCACCTCTTCTGGCTTTAGTACCATTTGTTGTTGCTTGCTAAGCCAGAATCCAACTTTATGCCTCATTTTCCATAAATTCTGCAGTATACAGATTAGTCGGGAGTTGCATTCACTTATATCTACCTTTTTCGAAATAATAATTTAAAAACTGTAAACATGTATTCTATTTTGAAAGGGAAGGTGGTTTTCATTTATCCTTTTTTTTTTTTTTTTTTTTTTTGATACAGATTATCACTCTCTTACCTGGGCTAGTGTACTGTGGCATCAGCCTAGCTCTCAGCAACCTCAAACTCCTGGGCTCAAGCGATCTTCCTGCCTCAGCCTCCCCGGTAGCTGGGACTACAGGCACGCGCCACCGAGCCCGGCTAATGTTTTCTATTTTTAGTTGTTTCGCTAATTTCTTTCTATTTATAGTAGAGACTGGGTCTCGCTCTTGCTCAAGCTGGTCTCGAACTCTTGAGCTCAAGCAATCCTCCTGCCTCAGCCTCCCAGAGTGCTAGGATTACAGGTGTGAGCCACTGCACCTGGCCAGTTCTGATTTATTCTTACCATCTAAATTCCATCTTCTTATCCACTCATCCAAAGATGTTCCTTACTAATCACCTTATCCCAATATGTGGTTTATTGATATATTACTTTCACCTATATATTTATAGCAAGTAGAAAAATCAGGAATACCTAATTTTAAGTATATTAGGATTCACATATTATTTATAATATATAACTATATAGCTGCTGTTGTAAAACTATTTTATAAAATGATTTGCATAGGACATTATGGCAATTTAATCTTATCTGCTTTGTAATTATCTTCACTACTTGAAATTAGTTCCTTGAAAAAACACATAAAGCAAAGAAATGATCCATGGATATCAAGACTGGTAGAGATGGGAGATATAAAAGAGAATCAGCACACAAAAATAGAACTTTCTTAAGAGGTGAAGATAGGGTCAAATAACTGGTTCTAGGTCACATATTCAGTGGTAGATGGAGCCCTATTTGCTTGAGTCTGCCAGTCATACTCTGAGATGGAAAACATTTATTGAAAACCTTTTCAGTCACTACCCCACATTCACTTATATAGATGAGAAAACTGAGCCTCAAAAGAGGTCAGCAGACCAGGATCACAATAAAGCAAGTGATAGATTCAAACGTAATCATTTTTGGGGTCTGAAAATGTTAACAGAGTATCTTTAATACGACACAGGGTTAAACAAAAACAGATGTGGTCTTGCTCCTCATAATGATTAGTTCAGTGAAAATTAATATTATACTCAACTACATTATTTCAATGAAGCTCAATCTCATAAATTATTTTAAGTGAATTAAAGGAGATAAATAAAGGTAGGAAACCACTCTCCTTAATCATGTGTTTTCACCACTTTCATTTTTACAGATAGCTATCTTAGGTGGTTGTGATGATTGAATCACTATAAATATAGTACAGTCTGAAAGACCAATGACAAACTTAATCAGGAAAGGGCTGCTTTTATTAGTGATTTTTTTTCATATTTATTGAATGCTTAAATAGTCCTGGGTGTTTTCCTGTTGACAAACATAGTATTTTAGAATCTAAGAATGTCAGAGTTGAAAGTCAATTATGTTATTTAAGACTTTTTCAATTGCAAGTAATAGAAATCTACTTCAGTGTGGCCTAAGAAAGATTGATTAAAAAAACAACCACCCACAAATTATTTGAAAAGCACTGTGTTACTGAGAATTCAGGGTGGCACTTCAGGAAATGGGGCAGCCCTAGGTCTCTCAGGAACTAGACAATCAGAGTACTTTCTGGATCTCCATTTAAATTCTTGATATTGATTGTTTTTTCTCTCATGCTTTTTTTTTGTTGTTGTTGTTCCTCAGTATGGTTTCAGGTAGCTCTTGAGTTATTATCTTAAAAGCTTTATACTAAAGACGAAGAATATATTTTCTGGGAGCTAAGTAAGGAAAATTCCTAGTATGAATTCCAGTTGTCACGACTCAAGGCACGGACACTTCTCTGATCAATCATTTTGTCCAGGGCATTGAGCACTATGTTTTCCCAGCAGCAGTCATGTGATCAACCCTCAAGGGTCAGGAAAGTGAGTTCATTAATAGTAACTAAAGGATAGAGATGATGGCAGAGAAGGACAATAGTCGTGTTGTCCTGGGTTACCCCTTGGTTGTAGTAGTCACCCCTTGGTTGTCTAACACACATAAATATGCATGTTTCCCTTAATATAATTTTAAGAACCCCCCAAAACTTTAATGCACTATCTAACATGCAATTGATGGGGCTCAGAAAACACTGCCAAAAATTAAGACCTTAGAAGCATAAGTTCTTCTCTGACCTTCCCTTGTCCTCCTGCCTGTCAGCTCCATTCTTCCCTGAGGCTAGTCATATAAACTAGAATCTGTCTTCCCCAAGGCAGGTCATAAAAGCCATAACCCCTTTTCTCAAAAGCCAGCCATAAAAGCTAAAATTATTGTGTATAAAAACTGGCCATAATTATCTGACCTACCTTGTTTCATTGTATAAGATCCTTTTTTCAGAAAAGGTCCTATCCCACACTCAGAAGGAAGGAATTCATGCTCAGAGAGGCCAAGAAGAATCCAGACAGACAGGCCTTGCTGGGTTCCCCCACTCAGCCTGTTAGCATTAACATATTTTTTGTGAATCTATACATTTTTCAGATTTCTACAAGGCTGTCTATACTTTATTGAACCTAAGCATAACAATGGACAATGTTCCCTGTATCTTTGAGTTTCATTCTGAAGGTTCTTGTGTACACATTTTTAAAAATGTATCTTTTTCCTCCGATTAATCTATCTGTCACATGTCTGTGATGTTTCAGCAAACCTTAGGGAAGCAAGAGCCTTGCTCCCTACAGAATCTCAAATAACCTGCAAAGATTAAATCCTCCATGAGAATATCTAGCAACAACACTGAACACCGAGTCAATAATATATCTGGTCAATGTGAATTCCTTCCATTTAATTCTAGAAGTGGACTTGCATGATAGTACAACTGATGGCAAAATTATACATATACGTGTAAACCACAGAAACTGCAGGCCCAGTAAAATCTCCTATTCAGGTAAAAGAAGAAGGAGCCCATCTTACGGTCCTTATAGGTCAAAACAAATGCCAATGTTTGGTGAATGGGATTGTGTGGGTTTCATTTATTTGCTGGGTCCCATGGTCAGGCAATATGACTGAGGTTCCCTTTTTCTGGTGCTCTCAGTGGATACGTTGGCATGGGGCACTGGGAGCATTCCCCGAATGTGTACCACGCAACTTGAGTGACCCAAATTACTTTTGTCATGTGTATGACAGCCTGAAATTTGCTCTTGTGATAGACTCATCACTAAACCCGTTTTTACAGTTTTAGGGTTTCTGTAGCAATATGACACCATGAAAACAGTTCTCAATTGACATATTTGTATCTAACCCTGCATTTGGGATTTCTGTTTCAGAAGGCAGTAGAAACTTCTACAATCTCACTTACATTGTTCTACTTTGACCTCTTCTATGATGGCTAAAAAGCCTTTTGCTTTGCCTGGGTACGGTGGTTCATGCCTGTAATCCCAGCACTCAGGGAGGCCAAGGCAGGTGGATCACTCAAGGTCAGGAGTTCGAGACCAGCCTGAGCAAGAACGAGACCCCCATCTCTACTAAAAATAGAAATAAATTATTTGGACAACTAAAAATCTATATAGAAAAAATTAGCTAGGCATGGTGGCGCATGTCTGTACTCCCAGCTACTCGGGAGGCTGAGGCATAGGATCGCTTGAGCCCAGGAGTCTGAGGTTGCTGTGAGCTAGGCTGATGCCACAGCGCTCTACTCCGGGCAACAGAGTGAGACTCTGACTCAAAAAAAAAAAAAAAGTCCTTTGCTTTTCCCCAAGCTACATTTTAATGAATTATACATTTCAGGAAACATTATTCCTGATTTTCTTTTTTTTTTGGAGGGTGGGGAGTTGATTGTCTAGGGCTGCGGTCTCCAATCCCTGAGACACAGACTGGTATCAGTCCGTGGCCTGTTAGGAACTGGGCTGCACAGTAGGAGGTGGGCGGTGGGCAAGCCAGGGAAGCTTTATCTGCATTTACAGCTACTCCTCATTGCTTGCATCACTGCATAAGCTCCCCCTCCTGTCAGATCAGAGGTGGCATTAGATTCTCATAGGATCACGGACCCTACTGTAAACTGTAGATGTGATGGATCTGGGTTGTGTGCTCCTTATGAGAATCTAATGCCTAATGATGAGCTGAGGTGGTGATGCCAGCACTGGGGAGTGGCTGCAAATACAGATTATCATTAGCAGAGAGGTTCGACTGAGGAGTTAGTATCTTTACTCTGTTTCTCTGTTATTTTTTTTCTTAGAAATTTCATGACTAAAATTTGTGTTTATCTTCATCAAATTTCTCTGTGGAGTGGAACTGACCGGTACTTCAGACACCTGCTGTGAACTAACGAAGAGGCCCAAGTAATACCATTGAATCGTATGGTATACACACACAAGTAACGGAACTTCCAAAGATTATATGCATAAGACCCATGAAGCTTTGTCTTTCCAAATGCGATACATACCAACACAGTAAGACAATTCTGTCTTTATAGCTACATGAGAACTACAAGTTTCTCAAATGTCCTGGATTAAAGTCACAACTGATTTAAGCATTGACAGAAGTTAACTGAAATGAGTGCTTTGTTGCACTAGCAAGTGACAAAGAGTACAAAGGCTTTTGAACAGACAGAAAAATGGGTAAGAAAGAAGTATGCTCTTTTACAAAAAGAATCTTTGCCAACTGGAGTTCAAATAGGCTCTTATCAGGCAAACCAGGTGAGAAAGCTGAATAATCATATCTTAATGTGACAAGGGTTTTGATAGACACTTAAAGGTCTCACATAGCTAGATAAATAGATAAATCAAATACTACTTGACCAAACTATATCTCTTCAATAGGAAAGAAGGTACAATTCTCCCCCAAAATCATTTTTTTTCTGAAAATATAATATTGTAAATTTTTTAATTTTAAAAATAGAAAAATTGATATTTTTAAAGTGTTTGCATTATTTTGGAAATAACATAAATATGTGTAATTCAGATGAATAAAAATAGACATTTAAGATTTATAAAAATCAAGGAAGAATATTCAAGGTATTTTTGACATTGGTATAAATAATTTAATGCAAAGAGGCCTTCTAAAATTGGTAGGAAAAAAAATCAAGACTTAGTTTACAAGATTTAGATCATGAAGTTTCAGGTATCCCAGGCATATTACAAAAACTTACGGTATATTGGAGATCTGTGTACAATAAGAGAGTTGAATATTTGATTAACAGAATTTGTATTAGTCTGTCGAAAGCACTGAGCACACATATGTATTCTTCCATAAAGCATTTGAAAGCATTATTTGTTTTAAACTTTTGACCTTCTTGCTAAAATTCCAGTGGCATACCCCAGAGTAGTAAAATCAAGGTTACAGTACACAACCAATTGCATTTTGGGCAAATGTACATTATGGTAAGATTGTTTTCAATAATTATTTAGAACATTTAGACTTGTCAATCTGCGCTGAGTCAGCTAGGCAATCAACAAGAGCTCTTAACAATCATTTGTTTTTTGCTGGTCTCCTATTTTCCATCTGACTTTTAAATATGTAACGACAGCATTTGGTTAATGGGTGTCTCTTATATAAAGTTACTGAATTGCCCATAATTGTCATCTGCTTAATGGTTTTCTTTTTCTTTTATGGTTTTTTTTTTTTTTTTTAGAAACGTTAACTTTCCTGAATTGTTGAGAGAGCAGTATCCACCTATAAACACGATTGTCATAAGGACTCGAATTCTTAGCACAAGCAAGGATATATGTTAATACAGGCATGGCAGAAATGAACCGCCAACAAATTGATGGCAGTTAAGAACAAAAGAGATGGACGTAATACAGGGGACTTGCAGAAGCCTTTAGTTTCTTGATATGCCTTATTTTTAAAAAGACTTATTACTTGTCAGATTTTTATAAGCCAATATTTTCTTCTCATATACAAATCTATATTTTTTAACTTAAGATATCATTGCAGAATGAAAACCTTGATCCCAAACTAGTGAAACCATGTATTTTCATTTGCCCAAAACAGTTTGAGGGTGAGAATAAAATGCCTATTGAGTGAAAGATGGGGATTTTTAGCTAAGAGAAGACACTGTGAGAGGCAAATTTCATTAGCAGAACCTATGTGCGAAGGAGAAAATTAGAAATTTATCGCGACAAAGAAATTATGAACAAGGTTAGAAGGGTATTATGATGACCAAAAGAAATGACATACCATGATGGAAAAAGATTTGATCATCATGTGATACTTTCTTGTTTTTTTTTGATCTGAATCCTTTTTCCAAAAAAACTTCAAAATTTTGTAGAACACCTGGAATAAATCAATACAAATTCTGTAGTTTTGCCTCTATTTTAGGAATAATATGGATACTGTATTTGCATTGGGAATACCGACAATTGGACATGTTTTTGCATCTCATCAGATACTCTGTTATGACAGTGAGAATAAAATAGGATGAGAGATGAGAAATACCATAATATGACCCTGTCAAGGCTTTCCTGGTCCTCATGCTTCAAGACAAAAATAGGAGATCTGAAGAATTGACTCAAAAAAATGTTACACCAACAAGATATTTTTATAGATTTAAGCAAACATTCTTAGTAAACTCCTTGTTTTTACACCAATACAAAAACCTGGGTATTTTGACTATTAGTACTGAGGAATTGCTCTCAACTATGATATTGTTACCCTTGTTAAAATGGAAACTATCTCCCCAAATTTCCCTTTCCTATATAGTTGTAAGTTAGAATTGCCAAAAGAGGAACTCCATAGTACTGGAAAGATTAAAGTGAATCTCTGTTCCTTACTCTCAACGGTAAGACACAGTAGTCAATGTACTCAGAGGTTTGTGGTAGTTATGAACTCCTGCTCATGTATATCTCATCTTAACAACTGCTGCACCTGCTACTCAAAAGTGGACGCCAGTTCACACCAGATGCTTGCCTCTGGACCACAGAGATGGGAGCCACACAGAAACAACACTTTCTCAGGGATTTTGACAGCTACATTCTGCTCTTCACACCATACTTCAGGGGCTGGATGTTCTTGGCTTCCCAGATTTCTGTGAATGCCCTAACTTGCCTACACAGGTTAGTGCTTTAGGTAAACCGGTTAGTGACTCCAGTCTCTAACTAGACTCCTTCTTCAGACCTTCACTTTCCCTGCTTCTGTCATAATTGTGCAGGAATTTCTGGAGGAAAGAGTTGACGCATACATTACTCTTGTGGTTTTGCTTCTCTTAAACTCTGACTAAATCATCTTTTTGTTACTTGGTTGGTGGGAATTTTTTTTTCCAAGATTTTAAAAAATTCTTTAGAACATTGTTTTTTTTCTTGACTGTTTCATTGTTTATAGAGACTCCTGATATTCAGTTTTATAAATTTTTCTATTTTTAGTAGAGACTGGGTCTCACTCTTCCTCAGGCTGGTCTCGAACTCCCGACCTCAAGCAGTCTTCCTACTTTGGCCTCCCAGAGTGCTAGGATTACAGGCATGAGTCACTGTGCCCAGCCTATCCAGAAGTTTTGTAATAAATTCGTAAGAAAATAAACTCCCAACATTAGCTGATTGATTGAATGGTTCAGGATGACTTATACTACAAATACAACTTAAAAACACTGCTAGACTCTTTGTACAGAAGAAATATGATACATAAAGAACCATTGCAGACAAAATATATCAACAGACATTTC
>CAUYSK010037847.1:0-24172 GCA_963575035.1 Avahi laniger
TAGAAAGAAATTAATTGGACAACTAAAAATATATAGAAAAAACTAGCCGGACATGGTGGCGCATGCCTGTAGTCCCAGCTACTCGGGAGGCTGAGGCAGGAGGATCGCTTGAACCCAGGAGTTTGAGGTTGCTGTGAGCTAGGCTGACGCCACGGCACTCACTCTAGCCCGGGTAACACAGCGAGACTCTGTCTTGAAAAAAAAAAAAAGATAAAAAGAAAAAGTTTCTCTTCTTGCCTTAATATAGAAAGATGGACCATGAAGATTTTCTTATAATAGTCTATTTTAAAATCGAGTTTTCTTACCTTAACATTTTCTATTGCCTCCAAAATTCTCTCTCTCAAGTTTACAGAATCATTTATTTGGTTTTTTAAATTTCTGATGACAATATCAAAGTGATTTCCTTTGAGCTGACCGAGTCTAAGGGAATTATCTACAGACCGAATATTAAACACGTTCATTCTTTTCTTTTCAATTTCTTTTTCAATATTTTTTAACCTGTAAGTGATAAATCGTACAGACTTAGTTAAATTTTACATTTAAAATTACTTTACTATCAGGTTTTAAATGACAACTGCCAAGCAACCCCTTATATCCAAAGACTAATACAATTTTTTTGGGGGGGATATTCTAAAGTTAATGTTATTTCAACAAATGTATACTGAATATCCATTGTTACAAGATTATATTAACAGAGTTATTTTAAGAACTTCAACATGTATTACTAATGCTATCACTCCATCTGCGCAGGCCTTCTGACTTCTTAGTTCAAGTGACAGAACCTCCTAGCAGTTCTCCTGATATTCCTGTTCCCAGACTCTGCTGTTTCTCAGGTTCTCTTCCCCTCAACATTACCAAGAAACACCACCAGCACCAGAGGATTTTCTGAAATGCTGCTCTGAACACGTCCTTACTCAAACTTTCAATTCTTCCCCAACTTCTAAAGAATAGATTCCAATTTTCTTAGCATAACTTTCAAGATCCAGTAAGAGTTGATAGAAATTTTCCTTTATATCCCTATTATGTATAGTCCTTATAGGAACTATACATTAGGCAGACTGTTTAGTTTACTGCCCCTCCAAACATATCTCCAGATTTTTTGCTTCTGCTAAAGTTCTACTATTACTTGAAAGATAACTGAAATCCCATACCCATAGGCCAAATCAAAGTAATCTCTCTTACTAGGAACTAATACATTTATTGTCTTTGGGAATTAAAAACTAACTTTCATCTTAAACACTTTCTAACATCAAAAGTTCTTTCCCTTACTGCCCTCCTTGACCACAAAGATAAAATCATACACATTTTGGTCTCCCACATAAGAGGTTAGAAGCACTTAGAGGAGTCTACTTGCAAATAGTGGATACTTAAATATCTGAGGACTAAGAATTAATGTATCAATATTCCATCAAATTAGGCTAAATTTTGACTAAATGATTGAACTTTTTGAAATTTATCTTAAGGGAAAAGTATCCACAAGGTGCAGATTAAAGTACAAGAAAATTAATCATGGTATTATTCATAGTAAAAAACTGGAAAGAATTCTACTTTTTGAAAATAGGGGGAATATTAAACAAATTAGTCTAAATGATGAACATAATTTTGAAATATTTCATGACATAAATTTTCACATAACAATATTATTTTATTAAAAAAATATAAACTGTACATGCAAGTATGATTTTCACATATATAATAAATATCTGTTTGATACATGTGTGATATAGCCTGGAAAAAGTCTGGAAAGAAATAGATCAAAATGTTATTATAGTTATTTCTGAGTAGTGGAATTATTAGTAACTTTTAATTTCTTTTTTATGCTTTTTTCTATTTTCTAAATTTTCTATAATAAATATATATTTCTTTTACAATTACAAAAATATTTTAAAAATTGATTAGCTGAGGGAGGCTAAATTTAAGTACTTTATGTTCTGCTTAAAAAGGATTTATTTTAAATGTAAAGATCTAAGATAATAAGGGTATAAGTCATAATAATTGGAGAAAAATCATTTATAAGACACTTTCCCAAATGTAAATGCATATTTGAATATATTAATGGTACAGGAAGTTTAGAAATAATTTAGACCATTTAAAGTTGTCATTTTTCAAAGTTTCTATTCTAAAACTTCCACTATTTTCAGTATAAATTTAAGACATAGATAACTATATTATTAATGCCAATGTTCTGCTAAGTTTGTAATCAATTAATCAATATTGATAGTGGGGTTAATATGCTTCCAGTATTATTCTGAGTTTTTGATTATATATTTATTTATTCAATAATATGAAAGCAAGTTTCTATCTTATAAAGCAGTATCTTATTACCTCTCTGGAGTCACTTTTCTAACAACCATTGCTTGATAGGTAACAGCTTTCTTGTCTTTAAGGCCTGCATAACTAAAATCTGAAGGAATCACACCAAGTTTGATAGCTAAAAAACCAATTGCTTCAAACATTTCCAGATTTTCCTTTCGTAGAGTAAAAGCTGAAACAAAAATAACAAAAATAATCTTAGATTACAAAAAAAGAAGCTACCATATAACAATTACATTCTTAGCAGACTAACAGATTAGTATAACAAATCTTTAATGTAAATAAACAGTATTTTTAGTCAAAATCCAAAATCATCATCATAGATTTCAGTCGTTTTTTTTTTTTTTTTTTTTTGAGACAGAGTCTCACTCTCTTGCAACCTCAAACTCCTGGGCTCCAGCAATCCTACTGTCTCAGCCTCCCAAGTAGCTGGGACTACAAGCATGAGCCACCATGCCCGGCTAATTTTTTTTTGCTATATATATTTTTAGCTGTCCAATTAATTTCTTTCTATTTTTGATAGAGACGGGGTCTCGCTCTTGCTCAGGCTGGTCTCGAACTCCTGAGCTCAGAACGATCCGCCCACCTCGGCCTTCCAGAGTGCTAGGATTACAGGCGTGAGCCACCGCGCCCGGCCTTCCTTTAACTTCTTGATCAATTGCATTGTCACTGGAGGAATGACATACAGAACTCAGAGCCTATAAGCAAATGGTAAACTTTAGAGAATTTTGCAATTTTCTCTAAACCAGTCACCCTTATATCAAACACTAAAATGCAAATCAGTTACATATCTATCCTTTTTCTCTGTCGGAAAAACATTCTCTTGAGGATTATCAAATCTCCATTTGAACATTCCACAAGTGGCTAAAATCGTGTAGCATCTCTAATTAACTTCTAAAATTCCATACCATGCAGAAAATAACTTGTCCATGGTGATAAAAGAGAGTCAAGTTCATGAGCTAGATAATGAAAATATAACTTTCAGATTGAATTTCACATCAAGAAGTACTTGGCAAATGTGTTGCTATGCAAGCTAAAGATACTGAACTACAACATACACAACTAATTTTGTGTTACTAGAGAAGAAATGTCTCCCATCCCATGCATAAACTAGAGCATGCAATGCATATGTTGTAAAGTAACAGAATGCAGAGGATAGTAATCAATATATTACTAATATTTTTTGTATAATAGCAGATTGTATTAGACTTCCTGGATGTTTGTATCTTTGTCTGCCACTGCTCGATGACAGAATCAATTGCCATAGTTTTTACTTTGATAAAAAGTAAAATAACACTCCTATTCTATGTTAGATGATAGTCTATACTAAGGAAATGATTTTTAGGAAATTACTTTTACAACAAGTAGAGATTTCGCATATATTTATTTTCATTATAAATGTTGCAAATATCTTTTTTCCAGTTAGTGGTTTGTATCTTTATTTTCTTTGTGGTACCAATTAATTAGTATGAGTTTTTAATTTGACAGTGTCAAAATGTTAAGTCTTTTTCACACTTTATGTGTCCTGTTAAGATAGCCTTCCTACTTACTGAATCAAGGGGAAAAAATCAATATTTTCTTTAACAATCTTTCCTTTCTAATTTATAAAGTAAATTTACATATCAACATTAAATTTTATAAAAGTTGTTTCACAGTTTTCTTTTTTATGTCAATAATCATGTATGCTATCACTTAGGTATATTTCTTAGTTTTCTGTTCTGTGTCATTTATTTATTTATCCATCATCATGTCATTATCATAACATGTATGGTTTTAATGTCTTTATTTTGTAAGATCTTTATTTCTGCTAGATAAAATATACTCATCCTATTTTTTTATTTTTTGGTCATAAATGTCTTCAATATTCTTGGTCCTTTGACTTCCATGAAAATTTTAGTTTTAACTTGTCAAGTCAATAATAACTTTGTTGGCATATGGAGTGGAATTACAATGACTCTTCATTAAAATTTGGGTAGAATTGATATCTTTATAAAGCCGGTACAATATCCACAAAATAGTTATAATATTGCACTTACTCAATATTTTTAATAAAGTCAGTTTGGCTTTTCTTTTTTCTTTCTTTTATAAATATATTCCTAGAGAACTAACTCATGTTCTTCCATTCTAATCTTTACATTTTATTTCTTCTTCTTTTTTTTTGTCAAAATGTACCAGCAAGAACTTCTGGCACCATGTCAAATAAAAGAAATGATAATAGTGTGATTTTAATAGAGCCATGCCTGCTTTCCTTTGGTTAGTATTTCTTAAATGAGACTAGAATATATGTTTTAAAATGAGAAGTTCAGTATATTTACATTTATTTGGGTTGCTGATATACTTGAAATTATTTCTACCATATGATTTGTGGGTTATTTGCTACTTTTTTGACTTTTTTATTCTTTTTCTTGTGATTTAGGTTTTTATGTTGTTTGTGGCCCCACTATCTTTTTTATTCTTTCAGCTATTTGAAAGATATACATTCTATTTCTATACTACCAGCCATTAACTTATTTTTTTATAGTATTTGTATGGACATACACTTTCCATTCTTTTTTTATTTCAGAATATTACGCGGGTATAAATTTTTGTTTACATAAATTGCTTTTGTACCATTTCAGTCAGTTATAAGTATGATGTACATATTTAGACATCTAAACTCGAATAATATTGCATTAATTAGAATACACTGTGCTATAATTTTGAGCACCCCTGTTATTATTATTCAGGCTTTTAAACTTATCTTTATTTTTTTCATTCTATAAATTAAACATTATCGTTAATATATACAGTCAAGGTTTGTTCAGATTTAACTTTATGTTTAAGGTGTTCTTCCTTTCTCCTTTTTCCTTCTCAGAAGTTTATTTTCAAAGTACATCTTTAAGAAATTTTGTGAGAGTTCCTTGATAGTAATCTGTTTCTGTTTTATTTATCTAAAATGTTTTTATTTCACAATCATCATTGTAGAAGAATTTACTTGACAAAGTTCTATTTTGACAATTATTTTCTCATAGTACATTGAGAAAATTCTCTTTTGATTTCTACTGTTGAGATGGTTGCAACTGTCAGTGTAGTTCCTTTGAAATAATCTATCTTTTTTTATGTATATATCTGCTTAAGACACTTCTCTTTGTCTTTGGTATTTTTCAGTTTGCTTATGATGTGGATTTATTTTTACTTTCTGCTTATATTCTTGGATTTAGAGACAGTAAGAATTTTTGTCACTAAATCTATTCTGAATAATTATCAGCTGTCTCTCTCAGGATACATTCTTCACCCTCTGTTCTCTACCATATGATCTCATTCAGGAACTCTGAAACATGTTAACTTCTATTTCCAAATTTTCATTTATCTATCTTTGTTATATTATTTGTAAATTTTGTATGACTAAATCTGCCAGTGCTTATATCTTCTGTTATGTCTAGTTAGCTATTGAATATTTTGTAGAGTTTTAATCTCCATTGTTATAGTTTTATTTTGAAAAATCTTCCTGATCATTATTTTTGCTTGTGTATTACATTATCTCTGTTATTTCCTTAAGCATAGTATTAATATATCTGTATTGCATCTCAAGCCCATCTTTTTACAGCTGGCATGTAATTTTATTTCTCAAAAAATCTATTATTTTAGCTGTTTGAAACGTTAACTAGGCTGATTTGATCATCCCATATATGTATCAAAAGTTCACACTGTAACCCATAAATATATATATGTATATATATATATTTTTATTGGTCAATTAAAAATAAAATCAAACTCATAAAAGAAAAACACTGAAATACTATCTATGTAGTTAAATTACCATGGATTTCAAAGTTATTAATTATTTTGGATCAACTGATCTAAACAGTCTGCATATTCCTCCATATTCTCTAACCTCTGTGTCCTAAGCCACCTCAAGCCTTCTCATGTTCACATCTTTGCCTGTATTCCCTTTTTTAGCCTGAAATAGCAGTATCACTTGAACTATAAAAATATATTTCTAGCTAATCACCATATTTTGGTCCATTGTATTTTTGATCAAATGAAGGATAGAGATATCAATGAACATAAACTTAGTAACATGAAAAAAATTTGTTTCTTTGCAAATTGCATAATAAGTAGGCATTATCTTAGTTTGTTACTACAAATTTGGAGTTTATTTTATAGCCTTTTAATGAAGGATAAAATAAGAAAATTGAGTGAACATTGTGAAATAGATGTATAAATATAGCAACATTAAAGACTGACATTAAATACATTGATGCCTTTGCTCAAGAACAAATATGGAACATCATCATGGAATTATATATTAAATATAATGCTACTTGGAAAATACAGCTTACTAAATGCATAGTACAGCTTACTAAATTCATACTACAGCTTACTAAATGCATTACTTACTAAATGCATAGTACAGCTTACTAAATACAGCTTAATAAATGCATAAAAATATTGATTTGGTAGAAAGGTACATATATGCAAATACATAAAGGAGAACATAAATGAATTTTGGGAAAAATGTATTTGAAACATAGAAAAATGTTTTGAGAACATAGATTTTTAAACAAACAAAATGTTTCCAATAAAAAATTTTCCTCTGAAGAGCCACAAAATAATATCTTAAAAGAAGATATTTAATTCTAATTTTCTTGGTGAACAGAATACCAAATTACAACTTTAGGTTTTTTTCACGTCTATGAATCTTTGCTAAACTTCATTTTATCTGCTGATTTTGGAAACATTAGCAGGGCAGATAATAATTGAAAAGACGTGTTTGTGTACAGTCAGCCCTCTGTGTCTCTGGGTTTCACATCCATGGATTTAACCAACTATAGATTGAAAATACTAAAAAAAAATTATTTCTGTACTGAATAATTACTGTATGTTTTCTTGTCATTATTTCCCCCAAAATACTGTATAACATCTATTTGCATGACATTTACATTGTATTAGGTATTATAAATAATTTAGAGATGAAAAAGAAAATAATCTAGAGATGATTTAAAGTTACAGGAGGATGTGCATTGGGAATATGCAAATACTATGCCATTTTATATCAGGGACTTAAGCATCTGCAGATTTTGGTATCTGCAGGAGGTCCTGTTGTAACACATCTCCCATAAATACCAACGGACTACTGTGTGTGTGTGTGTGTGTGTGTGTGTGTGTGTGTGTGTATACACACTATTGGCAAGTCCAATTGAACTATCCATATACTCTAAGTAAGCCAAAATATAATATTCTTAGGGAAAAAAAGGAGTGATCTGTGACTCTGAAAAACAATTAATTTGTGTATTCAATTTCACAGTATTTTACTATTATATTCATACACTGTCCCACTTGTAAAGGGTACATATTAGATGCAGTTTTCTAACAGGGAAAATATGCAATCACTTGTATCTGTAATCCCCATCATAACTTTTCATCTCACATTCTCATTTCTACTCTACACTTTCTGACATAAACTCGACAGAAAAGGAGAATGCAGGACCCCAAAACTTATGAAAAGTCAGGGAGGTAACCTGGCTTCTCTATCTAACATTCTACTATACTAAGTTACTTTTGTTTTATGGAAGAAAATACATTTTCACTTCTTTAGAGAAAGTATGCTAAGGTCAATCAAGACAAGGAAGATTTGACTGACAGATTCTTTGTAGGTTTAATTGGCCATATAGTCCTAACCTCAATTTCAGAGTTAGATAATATACTGACCCAAACATGATTCAGACAGGGAAGGTTCACAAAAATTTTTTGAGCTCTAATATTTTGCGAATTTTACTAAAATCTCTCCTACATATTCATTTTCATTCAAACTATACATTAACAGTGCATGGCAAATAGAATTCTCGGTCAGTAAAGAAATGGCAAAATGTTACATCTTTAGGACAAGTGATAGAAAACACTAATTAATTTGTATAATGGCCTCTACTTTTTACCTTTACTTTAGATTGTATCAGTCAGAACACCCCATTAAGGAAACACGTTTCCAGCCACATTAGACTCAGCTCCAGAATCACAGTTTAAATGTAGCTGTGGAGGAGAGGATAAAGGATGTATCCCTACTGTATTCAAAATAAAAATGTAGATTCTTTAAGGTCTGTTAGGAGATTCAATATGTCTAATAAAACCTGGATTCTCTGACATTTTTCGATGGTTTCTAAACATTACAAAAATGCCACAGATAACAAGAAAGGGTAAACAAGGAACTGTCCAAACAAAAGACAATATGGCAATATTTTAAAAAGCTTGAAGCATGCTCTATTTCATGATTCAGAAGCTTTTTAAAATTTTTTAATGTATAAAATTAAAGCAATTAGTAGGGGAAACTCATATTAGAAAAAAGAAAATCGATTTCCCTAAGGTAGCTTAGATTCAGGGCTAAAAAAAATGAAATCTCCAAACAACCAATCTCATGCTCAATTCAGTCCATCATCCTTGGAATAGGTGAGCTGCTATGTAACTCAGGATCATCAAAACTTTCAGAGTAGATGTTTTATGAAACAATTTTCATGAAATGAGTTTTCCTAGCAGATTCACAGGTGTGTAATAGCATTTTCTTTTGATCTTTAATTCATTTATTTCACGAGTTGATTTCAAGCATAACTTTAATAGTTAGTTTCAAGCTCTTTGAGAGGACTGTTCACTACCTAATTTTATATTCTCTGGAGCATACGGCCTTTTCTAAGAAGGAGCATAGGTAAGTAGAGATATAGCTGAAATTTGATCTGCCATGAGATAATTGCAGGATTGATTGTGACTATAAATATTTTATGATTCACTTCTAATACTACTAAAAGTGAATCCTAAAAATAAGTATACTGGTCAAATTACAGATATGTCCTAAATGAGCATGGATGCTTCATATATAAAAGAGAAACCTACAATCTCCTGATTATAGACTGCTGCTGTCATTAAGGCAACAAAACTTCTATAATTTCAATTCTCTTGTTAAATAGGAATATTCTCTGACGTAGAAGCATTACAGTGATATATAACAGTAATAAAAAGTATTAATATATTTTGTATTATATCATTATATATTATATAGTTTAATTCTATATTATATAAATATGTATAAATAATTTTAACAAACACGATCTAGGGAAATTATTGTGTATTAGGATATGTACTTAGTCATTGTATTTAATTTAAAATTCAAATTACTATTAATTTTGAAAAATAGTTTTCTCAGTTTAATGAGGGCTCTGCACATGAAGAGAGATATTTCATCCAGCCCTTGAGTCTAAAAATTATAAGATTTACAGAATAGAATAAGAAAATAAGGTCATAGAGAGTCCACAAATGTACAGTAGCTATTGGAATATACAGCACTGAAGTAATATGAATAAAATCTAAAATTGGAAAAATATATGCTATAGCAATTATGAAAAAATTAATGAGAAAAAAATTCCAAAATGAAAAAAATGCTGAAGAATTATGTCCTGAAAACTTTAATGACAAAATATCTAAAAGAGGATATTTCAATAATGTTTTTGATAACTGTTTCCTCTTTAGCATAGTAAGCCTGTCACTTTTATTTATCTTAAAAATTATTTTATCCAAATATAACTTTTCAAATGGTAAAAATTGTTGTTTTTATACATGATTCTATTCTCCAAATTAGTTTTAATAAAAAATAAAAATAATATTATTATTAATATACTATAATCTGAGCAATTCAGTTTAAGAAATTTCAGTTAGATTTCTCTTTGGCAAAAATGGTGTATTGTAATAATAGGCATAATTTTCAATCAAAAAGACTTTATTCTAATTTTCCCTTCTGGAAATTTAATGTGAATAAAGAAAGTAAGCTTATGGAGTTGAAAAAGTTTGCATAAATCTGTCCCATTCTCTTCTACCAAAGAATTTATATTATGTTTCACTTCCCTTATGCAAAACATGTCTCAAAACTAAAATCAAGAAAACAGTGAACAGTGTGATATACTTGAAAGAACACTGCTTTAAAGGTTAAAATGTAGAGAATTTTGTTAGATTTATTTTGTTATCTAGGCATTGTATTTGTATTTTGCCCCAGGGGCTCATTTACTTTCCTGGGGTTTACATATGTTCTTGGTTCTAATTAATCCTTTTTGTAGAGGTCCGTATTTAAAAACTTGGAAGGAAATCTAATGGTTCCCTTGTGATCTGTTTAGCCTCTACAGTTCAAAGCGAGGCGCTTCTATTACACTAGACCAGCATCTTTTTCCTAGATATCTCCCACCTCTGGGCGCACTTGTGGTTGCAACAACTTTTTTTTTTTTTTTTGTCGAATGCCGCTTTTGTCAACAGTCAAGATGCTCTTACCCTTCCTTCTTTTCTGTTATAATGTTGTCCCGCTACATTATCTTCACAGTCAATACATAACCACATTGGAATTAATTTTATATTTCTATCTTCATAATTCTTAAAGGTGACTGAGAGTTTTCACCAATGATGTTCTTAGAACCCTTGTTACTATCGTTTTCAAAGACTCCAAATATCCATGCGTATTTGACTGGGATTCTAACCAACACGGATCCTGAAATCTGTCTTTAGATTTTTCTTGCTGCTCCCTCAGAATTTGAATCTGCCATTGCTGCTAGATTGATGCCATCACTGGACCACACTAGAGTTACAAATACATCCAAGTCTCCAGTAGGGGAGAGGAGAATCACTGATTCTTAATCCTCTAGACAGCTATTGTTGTTCGTGTTGCATCTGTCATGACTTGCCCGAGTCTTCGGTCAGGCTTCACTGTTATTCATACCGTTGCAGTCATGCTCTGATGGAGACATCATTAATGAAGGCCAGAGCTTGGTCTACCTTTGTGTAAATAGAGGGCATGTCTTCCAGTTGTCCTATTCTGTAGACCAATCTTGAACCATCTGACCTTCTAAGCTTTGATGTACCCATGGGTTTTTGAGGTTAAACTATATCTTTTTGTAAAAATGCCAACCAGAAGTCTAACGGGGATATCTTAAATCACTATTGGCTGTAATGATAACTCTTTCCCGCTTTAGGGAGCTTGAGTAGGACAGATTGTGTTACTGGAAGTATTACCATAATAATGAGTTCCACATGTTCTATATTTAGGGTAGATTCAAATGACCTGTGTATATATCTATATAAATGCTTTTGAGTGTGAAAAACCTTGTGTATAGTGAGACTTCTCCAGAGAAACAGAACCAATAGCATACACACACACACGCGCACGCACACACACACACACACACACACACACACACTGTATATATACTGGAGGAGATATGCATACAGTATGCATATTAGATAAATAAATGACTAGATGTATGGATATATTCAGAATTACACAGTAAAGTATAATTCCTACTCTAAAGTTATCCTGAAGGATCAGGCTAAGGCTTAAACTTCCCAGAAAAACCAGTAAGAACTGCCTTTGTCTGTCTTCTTCACGTTTTCTATATTGCTTACCTCATTACCTTACCTTTCCTGGGAACATATTTTTGTTAAAACACTTGCACGTAACGTTGTCTAAGAATTTGCTTCCAAGGAATCTAACATAAGAGAGTGTGGTATCTTCAGTAAGTCTTTCAACCTCAATATCTCATCTTGGTTTTCTCATCTTTAATTCGAAGGGACCAGATGGTCAGTAAACTGCTATGAAGTATCTAGTAACAGTTAAAGGTGCATGTGGCATGTTGAAAGAATAAAATTTGCCAAATAGCAAGCAATTCCACCTAACTAAATTGGCTCATATTTTCACCTATTTTTTTTTCAAATAGTTAGTGCAATCTTCTGTATTAGATGGGGTTCTCCAGAACTAATAAAATATATAAATGAAGAGAGAGAGAGAGAGAGATAGAGAGAGAGAGTGAGTCAGGGACAGAGATTTTAAGAAATTGGCTCACATCATTTCTGATAGTGGGGGCCAGAAAATCTGAAATCTGTAGGACAGGCAAGCCTACTAGAAATTCAGGGAAGAGTTGATATTTCAGTCTTAAGTTCAAAATCTGTAGAACAGACCAGCAGGCAAAAAACTTAGGCAGGCTGTCTTTGTTATAGTCCTGAGGCAAAATTGCTTCTGGAAACCTCAGTGTTTGTTTTTAAGGTCTTCAACTGTTTGGTGAGGCCCACTCACATTATGGAGGTAAACTACTTAATATCCACTGATTGTAAATGTTAATATAGTAGCATCTAAAAAATATCTTTACTGTAACATACAGACCAGTGTTTGACCAAATAATTGGGCAACATAGCCCAGCCAAGTTGAAATAAAATTAGCCATCATATTTTTGATTATTTTTTTAAAAGTTAAATTTAAAAACCCTTAAAAAGCAATAAACAGATTCTAGAAGCAATCAAGATTAGTTGAGGCAGTAAAGAAGATCACTCAGACATTCTAAAGCCATCTCATATTTTCACATTAACTGTCACAATTTATATTATTCTGAAGCAAAAAAAAAAAGAAAAGAAAAGAAACCCAGATTAAATAGGATATAAAGTTTCTGAAACTAGCTTTAGGACTTTGAAAACAAAGTTGTTTGAATAAGTTTAAGATAAAATTATGTGCATAAGGAAATCCTGTTACTTCAAGAGTTCATTATAATGTAATAGAAATACCACAAATGTAAATAGCAAGAATTGCCCCTGGATTACCGCTTGAAATAATTTTATCAGGAAAGTTTTATATTGGCATTTTCTACTTTTCATTATGTCAATTACTTTAGATCTTCTCTCATTTGTACTAGATATCTTACAAATTCTGTTTATCCAGCTTTCTTGTTCATTGTTGAAATCCTGCATAACCTAGTTTCAGTTTATTAAGTAATTTAAAAGAAATCCAGACAGATTTGCATTTTAGCTACTAAATAAGACAGGTAACTGAAAACTAGGTAGAGGTTTTATAAATCACTTCCTCAAAATGCATTCTCTGAGGATATAGTTTGAATGTTTATAGCTTGATATTATTGTAGTTTTATTTTGGGGTATGCATAGTGTCTTCTAATTGATTGTCCATTGACTTACTGGGAAGATAGACACTTGCTTAGTGCATTATACTTAGAAGATCAAGGGGGAAAAACACAGTATCATGACTCATTCTGAATATTCCCAAACTAGATTGTGTAACTATTAATACCACCTTATAAAGCCTACGTGTCTATGTGTGTGTGTGTTAATTGAGTATGTGTGTCATTGGAGAAGACAATTTACATAATTTACATCTCTGGGCTCTTTTTTCCCTCATTTGTAAAATGAAGTGGTTGAAATCCTGTTCATTTTTTCCTTTTAGTAAATTTCTTTCACCTTTTACGCACTTGTGAATTGTTTCTTGATAGACGTTTACCTAAGTTTTTTCCCCAGTTGATTTTTTTAGATAAATGTGTAATACTTTGCTTTAAATGCTAAAGATATAAAATTAGCACTCTTTTTAATACCATGAGATCAAATTATTCTTACTATATATTTGGTTGCATGCCTTCCAAGAATATTAGTTAGGAAAACGCTAGCTGTGGTAACTAATGATCTCCAAAATTTCAATGACTTTATAAAATGCAAGTTTATAAATTACATACAAAGTTCACTGTGATTGTTTGTTCCAGTTTAGCAGCCAGTTTTTCTTCACGTGAGGATTCTGTGGACCCAACTTTACTATCCACAATGCTTTGTTGACCTCAGTTTTTAGGAAGTGCAATTAAAAGAAGATCATAGGAAAGGAACACCTGCATTTAAAACCAGGGACTAGCACATATCAATTCCATTCATTCCACTAGCCAGAACCAGTCACACAGCTAGACCTGGATGTCAAAGGGGATTATAAATATAGAGCTTTTCTGAGAAATCTCTTCCTGGTGTGAACTGTGTTGTCTTTTTAGTTATCCAAAACACTGTAGATATATTTGGAACAGATATTACAACAGTTCCACTGATGTTTGTTTTTTAATCTGTTATGTACTAAAAACATAAGAGAAATGAATGGATCATGAATTAAAAGCTGTTTTCAATGTATATGACTTTGTACGTGTGCATGTGTGTGTGTGTGTGTGTGTGTGTGTGTGTATCCAGTAAGTCCTCAACGCAGTGAATGAGTTCTTGGAAACTGCATCTGTAAGTAAAACAACACATAATGAAACCTATTTTACCATAGGCTAATTGATATAAATAAGAGTTTAAGTTCCTATGGCATATTCCTGGTGACAAAAACATCACTAACTTCTAAATAAAGACCAAAACACTTTTAAACATTTAAACATCAAAATAAATGAGAGCCATACATAAAATTTTTAAAAATTAATAACAACAAATAAGATAATTATTCACCCAATTATCACAGTTCAGGGTCGCAGTGGCCAGAGCCTATCCTGGCAGCTCATGGTAGCTCATGGCACAAGGCAGGAACCAACCCTGGATAAGGTGCCATCTCGCTTCAGCGCACACTCACTCACACAACCCACACTCACCCAGCCTGGGACAATGTAGACAAGCCCATCAACTCACATGTACATCTTTGGTGTGCTGCAGGACACCTGAGTACCTGGACAAAACCCATGCACACACAGGGTGAACGTGCAAACTCCAGCTGAGAATCAATTTTTTTCTCATCATTATAACAAAGTGACATGCAATGAAATGATGTTAGTTGAGGACCTGTTGTATATTCAACACATATTTCTTAAGCACTTCTCTTGGAAGACTCCATTATATTAGGCATGATGGCTCATAGAAAATAATTTAAAAATGTGTTGGGCTTTATAATATAGAAGAAGAAATTAACACAAAAACTTCCAGCTGAATTACTGAACTCAATTATCAAGTGCTATGTTAGATATATGCATCCTGTACATCCATGTATACAAATATATACATAAATATGTATGTTTATATATTCCACAACAAAAGAAGCAAATATTTTTGATTTATGGGAAAGAAAAGTTTTACAATTCAGATGATATGAGTAGGTGGGAGGGGAGGAGGGGATGGGTATATTCACATCTAATGGGTATGGTGAGCACCGTCTGGGGGATGGACATGCTTGTAGCTCTGAGTCGGGCAAGGCAAAGGCAATATATGTAACCTAAACATTTGTACCCCTGTAATATTCTGAAATAAAAAATCTATATGTAAAAATAATAAATAAAAACTTTTTAAAAAAAGAACTGACTCTTTAAAGAAAATATTATTTTTATAGATTGAAAATTTTAAGAAAATAATCCACAAAAAGTGAATATCTTAAACAAAGATTTTCAAAGATATGTTGTGTTTAAGGAAATTATGAATAAATTATTTATTGGCTGTCCCAGAGTGTATATGGATTAGAGTTCAGAGGTAAATAAGATTTAGGTTTTAGAGGAACTTGCATGCCATGGAGATTAGTTTGCACTGTAGTTCTTAGGGGACATCAGATAAAGTTCTTTGTAAAACTAGTATGATGTAGCTAGAATCTTCAGAAAATTAAACTGAGAAATGTGAATATTTTACTGCATTCATTATAAATTTGTAAGGCTGGTTTGCAAAACCCACTATAATCTAATAATCTGAATAAAACTTTCATCAATTTGTTACCTGGGATTTTTCTTCTTTTCATCTCTGATATTACACAAACATTTCCCAATATCTATTTCCACCATAAAGCTTTCTCTGACTATTCTAGTTGTCTTTTGATATTCATCTATTAACTCTCATAGAATTGATTTCAGCCATCTCTCCCTCATGTGCACATAGTCTTATTTTTTCAATTACAATGTAGGCATTTCACATCTAAGTATTGTGTCCTCTATTTGTTCTTCAGTTGTTCTGAAAGGTAAAGTAGTACTAAGCACAAAGTACAAAGCACAGTTACTTTGTTGATTGATTGATAAAAAAATCCTCTGTTTCACAAATGAAGTTGTTCAACTCAAGAAGTGGGAGCTCATGTCAGCACAATTGCAGAAAGGAACTGAAGGTATTCTCTGTAAAGATCACAATGTTTTCCCTATGTCAATAACACAACCTGACAGAAATATGCTTTCAAAAATTCATCAAAGTATTTTCTAAACACCTCAGAGGTTATTTTTTATAAAGAATGAACAGCTTTATTCTATGAGATATTAATGGCTAAGCTCTTACAGTGTTATCTGCTTGTGCAGTCTCAGACCAATTCTGTAGCAGTTGGAAATTTTCCAATTAATCATTGTAGATTGAAAAGAAATCTTTCTGAAGTAGTAAGTTGATAGGGGGAAGCTTCAAGAAATTTTAGTTCTGATAGAAAAGTATCTGCTATTCTTATGTCTAGTCTGTAAAATTAAAAAAAAAAAGATTCTGCAAGCCTTTTAAAAAATTTTAGCGAAATTTCTGACATAAAACAGTTCAGGATTTATTTGATCTAAATCTGATAGTAATGTAGTGCCAATTTTTTCCATGCTAACCCTAGAGTATGCCTGAGTTTGAGCAAAATGAGTTACCTGTCTTGTCATAGTGTTTCAATTTGGAACTCAAATAAAACTCACACTTTATTTCCATTATTAGAGTGGCATTGTCTCTGCTAAAGGAGTCGAGGATTTGTTACCTCTACAGCTATCAACCCCCTATGCAATTGTCCCATAATAATATTATCAACCTTGCACTGGTAAATAAGTTTGTATTGATTGGAGAGCTTTAAGCATTCTTATTCAAATGCCTTCACTGGGTGATTGCAATAACATGTATAGTTTCAAATTACAACCACAAGCTCAAAAATACTGGTTTTATCTATGAGTGCCAGACTCATGTTTTCAACTCTAATAGATGATGCAAGGCACCTCAAACTCCAGTACTGAGCTTGTCTTTTCTCTCTTTTCCCACAAAATGGTTTTGCGGCCTGTCTTCAGAATTCTGTTAAGCTGCACCACTATCCCTCCAATTAGCTACGCTAGATGTCTTATTTTGTGGTAACACCATCTCCCCAACTACCCGAGCCAGATCCTGCCAACCTTAAATCCCCTCAACTCCCATTCTCTCCATCTTTCTTAGGACTATTCAAGCTCAGCCTTGCAAAATCCCTCCTTCTAACTGTTCTTTCTACTGCTAGCCTTTCTCCTGTTCCCACCTCTAGCTCTTACTCCCCACTGCCACCAGAGATGCACATACCGTTCTCCTATTTGGGACATTGTGTGGACCCTCACTTGCTACAGGACGGAGTGCATGAACCCCTTTACAATCAGCCAAGTCTCTTCAAGTCTCTGCAGGTTCATGCCCCACACCACTCTCACTCTCATGCTTTACTCCAGTACCAAACTATATAAAGTCTCCATTGCTTACTCAGCCATTTCATTCCTTCACATTCGTAAGCATGTTTCTTTCTTCCTATTGTGCATGAAGTCTCTGGTGGTTGCTAAACCCAAGCCCATTTTTCAAAACCTTACTTATCTGACATACCACTGAAGTTACACTGGACTATTTCCCAGTGTAGTGACTGACATTTCCTCCCCAAATGACTCTGTTTTATTTCTGTGCTTTTATATAATTATATCATATATAATATTGATTTGCAGTATTTTTTACAATTTATCTACCAAGCATGGTCTTTGCATGGGGAGACCTTGCATTCTTGTTGATAATTCTCTAACATATAGTGCAATGCCAAACATGTTTTACAGGCTTGTGTATTTTTGTTAAGCATAGATTATCCCATTAGATTTTTGTAAGATAGTGTAGGAGAAATTATACCCATTTTAGATGAGGGTCAGTCATCATATCATATGGCTAAGTAAGTAAATGCATTAGGAGATAAGCTTAAAGCTGCCAGTATATAACAATATTGTTGGCACTTACCCCAATAAATTATATTACTTTAAAATTTAGTTTCATATATACTTATTTGTAATATTTAAGCCTTTTACATGCTAGATTTAAGTTATTTATTAATTTGATTACTGCGACAGGTAACTGGGAGAGGCAGTATCCTTAGATGTGAAGGACATGGACTCAGCAGTAGAACTTCCTGAGTTAAATCCTCTTTGGGCACTTTCTATTTGTGTGGCCTTCGGAAGGGTAATTTAGTCCCTCTATGCCTCAGCTAATTCCTCTGTAAAACCTGCCTCATGGAATTGTTGCAAGCATTAAAGATGCTAATATAAATGAAATTCCAATACCTGGGGCATATTAGACAATCTGTAAGTATTGTGATTTTTATAATCTAAAATTAGGAAGCATCCAGGAATCCTAATAAATGCACACACACGAATATGTGTGTATAAGATATGTGCATGTCTATTACACAGACTAGGAAACTTCTCTAATCAAGATTCTGAAGTCTGATGTCTGTGGACTTAATTTGTCTGTGTTTTCTTGGTCTACATTCTCAGTTATTGGTGAACTAAAGCTAGAATAGGACTTGGCTCTGGATACCTACTTTGGTTAAATGGAGCTCTTTGCTCAACTATGACAGATTCATAGAATCCACAAAGAGCCAGGGCTTTACAGAGTTGCTTTGAGAAAACTTAGTTGAGGAAATGCTCCATTTGTAAAGATGATAAATTAGGGGAAAGGCACTTTTTGTGGAAGTCATTAAATAGTAAATGCTTTTTCCACCCCGCGATTGAACATTTCCAGTGTTTTGAAACATGTTGCCTTTTGAGGTGGCTCCTTTCACCCATGGGCCCACCTGAGATTTAGAAACATTTTCTATAATAAGAAAAGGTTAATTGGAATTACCAAAGACTTTAGATATGATAAAGTCTGGGTGTGAAAACTAAATCAAGCACTCACTCTGTGTCATATAAGCAAAGTAGTGTAACTATTAATATTTTGAAATTTAATTTCATACCATCCGGCACAAAGTAGGCATTACACAGATATTTACTTGCCACTTTTTTGATATATGAGAAGTTAAAAATCAGTTTCTGTAAAGCTTTTACTCATTAATCCTTTTTAAGGCTTTTCAATATTAGTACTTTATCCACAGAAATCCCTTCATTTAAAATAAAGACCAAGAGTTTCCTCAAATGTTTTTGTAACATTTTTCAAGCCTTATAATCTTATTAATTGATCACATTTGTTCGAATAGGTTTTCTTTTGTCTTAAATATTCTTAAAAACAGTAAGTTATATAACTAAAAACAATGACTTAAGTATGGTTTGATCATAACAGACTATATGAGAATTATCATGTTATAAATGATTATTTTAATCAATAAGAAATACATGAAATTGTGAAATTTGCTTTTATGTTCATCTCATAACATTGCTGATTAATGTTGAATGAATATCAATTGAAACTCTTAAGCTGCTTTATAATATTCTACCATACTTTTTGCTGCTAAGCCACATTTCTTTCCAATCATTTTTGTGCAATTAGGTTTTTGGACATAAGATGTCCCTTGGGTAACCTTATAATTATTTTGATTAAATCTGTCTTGTTAAATTTGGCCCATCATTTTAGCCTGTCAAGTTCTTGGAACATTATTCTGTCATCGTGCCTCCCAAAATTCATATAACACACATTTTCTGAGTTTGCCTTGAATATTTTAATGTAAGTCATTAATGAAATAGAAGACAAGGAAGCTCTGTGACTTTCTACCATCATCAAAATGGGCAGTGATTCTGCATCAGCATGTCAGTTAAGCAGTGGTCAATTTGCCTTGTTGCACAAATGTCAATTGAAATTAGAAATGTGGAGACTTAAAAAAATTCTTTGTGCTTATTTAATATTTGGATTTGGACAAATGATGAAGTACTTTGCATAGGATGTTTCTTTCATTTCTATAAATTGAGAATAAGGCCATACTAATACTGAGCTTAAATGGCAGATATGTTGTCGTTTGGTGCACTCATATTTCAAGCTGATCTGCACGACACAAGCACTAAAAAGTCCTGCTTTAGGACACTAAAGGGCACCATGGAAGATCTCACATTGAGCCTTCCATCTTGCAATCTTGTGCTTAGAAGAAAATAAGCCAATGCAGAAAAGCCCTTCTCTCCTGAACCACCTCCACACTTCCAGGTCCCTCTACTCCAGTCCCTGTTTGTCTCTCTAACACACACACACACACACACACACACACACACACACACACACGAGTCATGTGCACACACATTGCTAAAGTAACTGCTTTGGTAAAGAGGGGCCAATAAGAAATCAATTCTGATTTGAAGGAGAGAATTTCGGAGAGTCTCTGTAAATTTCTGAGATGCGGAAAACTTTATTTATTTATTTATTTATTTTTATTTTATTTTTTTTATTTCAGCATATTGCAGGGGTACAAATGTTTACGTTACATATATTGCCCTTGCCCCACCCGAGTCAGAGCTTCAAGTGTGTCCATCCCCTAGTCGATGTGCACCGCACCCATTAGCTGTGTATATACCCATCCCCCTCCAATCTGCCTGACACCCAATGAATGTTATTGCTATATGTACACTTAAGTGTTGATCAGTTAATACCAATTTGATGGTGAGTACATGTGGTGCTTGTTTTTCCATTCTTGGGATACTTCACTTAGTAGAATGGGCTCCAGCTCTATCCAGGATAATACAAGAGGTGCTATATCACCATTGTTTTTTGTGGCTGAGTAGTAATCCATGGTATACATATACCACATTTTATTAATCTACTCAAGTATTGATAGACACTTGGGTTACTATAAACAAAATACGTTTCCCCAACTTTTAGCATGACATATAGCATATAGCAAATAGTCGGTAATAACAAATATTTGTTGAATAAATGGAAAACTATTGTGTATAAAACAAATCATATTTATACAAGATTTTAAGTGGCAAATATAATTAGCTATATATTTGATAACTTCTTCTATGTTCCCTTTCAGGAATTGACATGTTTTAGTCATATTTTAGCTTTCCATGAAATGTTTTATTTTAGAAGATAAAATCATTCTTAAGTTATGAGGACTAACTTCTCTTTATTCTCAAGTGACTTAAATTTGTAGGAGTAGTGTTAATGAAACTGAAGGATATTTTTCTTAAAATAAAATATGTGTTGAATGGGGCCTTGTCTAAGGATCTCCTATTTCAATATGACAGAAGAAAAAAACAATTTTGAAAATTTTAAGTTATCCATTTAAAGCAAACACAAAAACATATATCCAAACTTTGCTTAACTTTCCTTAATTGATGTTTAAACTTAGGATGCAACTATCTTTGTTTTTAAAAATTAAACCATAGTAATGCTCTTTTATTACTATGTTATTACTCTGTTATTACTAAGAACGATGCAATACTCTTCTATCTCCTCCCTTCTTTCCTCCTTTCTTCATTGCTAACAGTTGTTAAAATTAGACTTCTTTGTTTCCTTTTCTTTCTATGGAGTCTACAGTTTTAAGGTTTATTTTTACATCATCTTTTATGCCAGGAACCAATTTGCACTTTATGACTGCCAAGATGAGATATCACTAGAAATCAATCTCTCTGAATTTACAATAGAAAAAAAATTTTGCTTGTAGAGAGACTTCTTTAAATTTTTTATAATAAGATTAATCAGAGAGGGACTGCAGCCACATTTCTTCTTTCTAAATCTGAAACGGAGGGATGGTAATATTTCTTATGTCAATAACCACGTATATATAACTGCAAATATATTAAAAGGAATTTTATGGTGTACAACAATGAAGATCACAAAATTTTGATAATCTATTACAATACAATTATAATAATAGCTCTCATTGAATATTTACCATGTGCTGTGTCTTACACTAATGCCGTCAATATATCAATTAGAAATTTATCATATGCAGGTTATGATTTCAGATGAGAACTTATAAGCACTATTAAGCACTACCCTGAGCTATCTAGCATTGCTGCGTGTGTGTATATGTGTGTGTGTGTGAAAGAGAAAGAGAGAGATTTTTGAGATATATTTCACACATCATAAAATGAAACAATTTAATGTGTTTTTTGGTAAATTTATAGCATTGTGAAATAATCACCAAAATCTAACTTTAGAGCATTTTTATCACCCTAAAAAGGAACCTGTGTGCAACTGTGGACCTTCTCAGTTCTCACCATATTAACCTTAGGCAACCACTAATCTATTTATTTTCTCTATAAATTGATTAATTCTACATATTTCATATAAATGGAATTATGTAATATGTGTTCTTTTGTGACTGATTTCATTCACTTAATGTTTTTCAGGTTCAACCATGTCGTGTCACCTATCAATACTTTATTCCTTTTTATTGACAAATAATATAACATTATATGGATATGTCATATTGTATTTATCCATTCATCAGTTGATGTGCATTTGAATTATTTTCACTTTTTAACAATAAATAAAGTTGTTATTAACATTCACATATAGTTTCATGCAGACATTTGTTTTTATTTCTCTTAGGTATATACGTAGCAATGGAATTGTGGGTCATAAGGTAAAACTCCATGTTAATAATATGAGAAAGTGCCAAACTTTCTCAAGGAGGTTATGCAATTCTATATTCCTACCAGCAATTTTTGAGGGATCCAGTTTTTCTACATCTTTGCCAATGTTTGTTATTAGCTGTCTTTTTTATTATAACCATCTGACTGTGTGAAGTAGTATCTCACTGTGACTTTGATTTGTACTTCCTTGATGACTAATGATGTTGAGCAAGTTTTCATGTGGTTATTGGCCATTTGCATATCTTCTCTAGAAAATGTATATAAAAATCATTGCCTATTTTAGTTGGATTATTTGCCCTTTTATTACTGAGTTGTAATTATGTGTGTGTGTGTGTGTACTTATACATATACAGCGAGCACAAGCCCCTTATCAGATATATGATTTGCAATATACTTTCTATTCTGTTTCTTTTCACTTTCTGCATAATGTCATTTACAACACAAAAGCTGTAATTTTGATGAAGTCCAATTTATCTGATTTTTCTTTTTCTTACTTGTGCTTTTGGTATCATATTTAAGAAACTATGGCCTAATCAAAGATCATGATGATTTACATGTATGCTTTCTTCTAAGTATTTTTTTATTTATATTTTACATTAAAGTCTTCATAGCATTTTTTTGTTAAATTTTATGTGTAGTATGCAAAAAAGGTCTAGTTTTATCCCTTAAAATGTAAATGTTCCAGAATCATTTATTGACTATTCTTTCCCCATTGAATTGTCTTAACACCTTTGTGAAAAGTTAATTGACCATAAATGTAAGATTTTATTGCTAGATCCTCAACTCTACTTCATTGATTTCTTTGTGTGTCTTTATGCCAGTACACACTGCCTTTTTTTTATTGTTACCGTTTCACAATATTGTGGGGATACAAACGTTTTTGTTATATAGGTTGCTTTTGTACCGTTTGAGTCGAAGTGATAACTGTGCCCACGCCCCAGATAGCGTGCCGCACTGTCTTGATCACTGTGTCTTTGTAGTAAGTTTTAAAGTTGAAAAGCGAAGTCCTCCACATTTGTTCTACTTTTTCAAGACGGTTTTAGTTCTTCTATGTCCCTTACATTTCCATACAAACTTTAGGATCACAACCTGAAATTTTAGTAGCAATCATATTGAATGTAAAAGCCAATTTGGGAACTATTGCCTTGTTAACAATGCTAAGTCTTTCAATCCATGAACACAGGATTTCTTCCCGTTTAATTACATCTTCTTTCTTTTTTTTTCAATGTTTTATAATTTTCAATGTGCAAGTTTCCATTTGTTTTGTCAAATTTATTCCTTGGTATTTGGGCTTTTTTAAATGCTGTTTTAAATGGAATTTTCTTCTTAATTTCAGTTTAAGAATGCATTCTACTAAGTGAGGTATCCCAAGAATGGAAAGACAAGCACCACATGTACTCATCATCAATTGGTATTAACTGATCAGCGCATAAGTGCACATATAAGAATAACATCTATTGGTCGTTGGGCGGGGGGAGGAGGGAGGGGGGAGGAGGGAGGAGAGGAGGGGTATATGCATGCACAAAGAGTGCAATGTGCACCACCCAAATGATGGACATATTTGAAACTCG
>CAUYSK010037851.1:0-69554 GCA_963575035.1 Avahi laniger
CACTGCATTCTAGCCTGGGTGACAAAGCAAAAACCCTGTCTCGATTTAAAAAATATAAATAAACGTTAGTCTAGGTCTAACATTGTTATGGAGGTAAAACTGCCAAAGCCTCGTGAATACCTGTGTGTGTGTGTGTGTGTGTGTGTGTGTGTGTATGGGACATGAAGAAAGAGCAAGAGTAAGCTGTATTTGCGAAAACCATTTCTCTCCTGTGATTCAGACAAGGTGGTGCTTCTGGGATTTACAAGTGAAACAGGATCAGAAAAAGACATGGTTGAGTCTCATCTAGCTAGTTAGCCTAAGCCTTCCTGGTCTTTTGCAAGTGACTCATTTCCCTTTTGTGTGGTTTTCTTAACATATTCTGCATGAGACCGGCTGTTACATCCAAATGGAAGCAAAATACGTTGTCTGAGCATGTGCCGCCTACTAGTTTAATTCACTTCTTAATTATATTAATGCTCATTCTCTTTGAGTCCTATAGTTTGGGACCATTCCAGACTCCCCAGCCCTAGAAGTCATTTATTAACAGATACCAGCAGCTCTCAGTTTAGTTATAGTGAATAAAATATTTTCAGTGGCAGAAACTATAGAAGGTCTCATTTGTAACTGTAGATTAATTCTCTTTCATAAATAATATTAAGAAATGGCTGTGAGTTGGATGAAAAAATTATTTTTAAATTACTTCACTTTTATTATTTGTATTCCTTTTATTATAGACTATCCCCAAATGCTTTTTAGAAGTAGGCAGAATATATTCACAAGTACCTTTTTAATTACATAGAAAACAAACTCTGAGTTGTGATTTCCTCATTTTTAATGATGCGGTATTTATTATAGAGGCCTTACAAATCCTCTGTGATTAACTGTGGAAAACTTTGCTTTAATCTTTGCAACAGGTTAGATCATGAGACACTGAACACCAAATAAAAAAAAAAATCACAACTCTGTAGTATTGAAAAATTTGTATGTGGCCTATTGCTTAAAACAAATTATTGCTTAAAGCTTGAAAATCACTTTGTTTTCATAATATTCATTGTAAAAGATATTTGACCTAATACATTATTAATATTGACCTCTTTATTACATTAAATATTCACTGTCATTGAACACTAAATTGGGCACAATTAGAACTCCTAGAACTTTGTACTTTTCCAAGGACATTAACACTTTGCATTTTGCTCCTTTGTCACAATACCCCTGTAAGGTAGGTGACGCAGTTAACATGTCCTTCATATGGCAGATGAGGACGATGAGCCACTTGGATCGAAGAGCCTTAGCAAAAGTCATACGAGTCATTGATATCTGCATGTACCATGGACCTTGCCACCAAGAGTTCAAAATCTAAGTCAAAGGCAAATGACCATTTATAAGAGTAAATCTCCTAGCATGGCATCTAACTCACAGTAAACCCTCTCCAAATGTTAGCTCCTTATGCACACTTGAGATTATAATTCCCATAAACAGAAAGAAATGACATTAAGCACCAAAAACAGAGCTTCATAAATTAGAAAATCATCACTGCACCCCTCCTGTCACCTCGCTCACGTTTTCAGAAGGTGGTCCAGGAATCACTGCTCACTGCCTGTCTTTAAATTTTAATGTAACAAAAGGTGGTGCATGTTGTGGAATATATATACTTTTTTCTGTGCGTGATGTACATATATAAATAATTAAAAGTGATAACTGAATAAAAAGTCAGACATGCCATCATTGGCGTCACATCCCAAACAGTGGCTTCCCGTTGGCCCAGGTGAACAGGTTTTCTTCCCACGTGGGCGAATGATCTTAGCATCAGTGATCTGCTGACATTTCTCGAGGAGCTGAAACAGATCGTAACCTAGCTCTAACCTTTTCTTGTTAGGCCTCTTTCTCATTTCCCTCCTCTCCCTTCCATACCTCGATATTCGAGAGGACAGACTTTTGGCCACAGCCAAATTCCTTCAGTGGGTGAAGCCCAGAAAGAAGGGGTTTGGGGCCCTCAGCAGTCCAGTGATGAGTGTACTTTATTAGTGATAGGAGCACACTCGGGAGCTTGAGGACCAGGCTATCCGAATGTGGACTTCTCTTTGTAGTGAATTCTCTATCACTGGAGATACTCAGGCTGAGACCAAACAATCATTTGGGATGTTGCAGAAGGTGTTGGTTGGTTGGACAAGATAATCGTCAGAGACCTTTCCTAATCTGAGCTTTTGTGATTCTAATGCAGCAGAAGTTACCTTTATGCCTGCGGACACCAAAAGTGTCATATGTTAACAACTGTGCAGTATGGAAAAGCAGAGCATTTATTTAATTTCCCTAATCACTTAGAGTTTTACATCCCTCAGCTGTAAAATTGGGATAAAAATACCCATCTTGGAGGGTTTTCATGAATATTAATTTCAATCATGGAACATAATGTAAACTGCCTGGTCCCATATCTGCCTGGTGCTCATTAAGTGATGGTTATGTTCGAATATTCACAATATACCATGCGCTGTCACATATACAAACCACAGATTTAACTGCTGCTCTGAGTAAGATGAGTTCTTTTTTTGTGACTTGGCTGGGCTTCAGAAATAGCCCGGATAACCCAAACAAAATAAAGCAAACATCTCTTTGTTCTTTGAGTTGCACCTCTGAACTCGCATCTGGGCATGACTGATCTATCCGTACCACCTTTAGGCTTTACAGGTTATGAACTAATAGAATTTTGTATTCTTTTCTTATGATCTCTCCAGAAAGGCAGGAGAACTCATTTTTTTTTTTGTTTGGCAGCACAAAGATTTGGGGAAACAGTAGATTCTCTTTAAGCGAGTAGTCCTGGCAGCCATTTCCCCCAAAAAATCCTTTGTCTGCTTCTCTAGGAGAGGTACTGGAAAGGAGCCAACATGTAGGAATTAAAGAGACAACTGGTACAGAAGAGAAATGTGTGCTAAAAATACTAAAACCAGCAAGGATTCATCATCTGAAAGCAAAATAGACTCTCTGTGTGCCCCTGCTTCTGGACCTGTGCACAGCCGTGATGGCTCTGTGTTATTTGGGGGTGACAGTAATTATGGAGCTGGAGTGCTCCTCGGCAGAGACAGACAGAGCTCTGAGCAGAGGGGTGGTTTCCATGGCAATAGCATCAGCATCTGAATGACTTCCTGTCACAACAAGTTGGTGATTTAATGAGTTCATTACTGAATTCCAAAGGAAAACCAGAGAGTGGATGAGCTGCTGTTCAGCCCTCAAAGTGGCTGAATCCATAGTGGGGGAGCCATTTCTCTGGTGCAGCATCAAAACAGTTAACAGCTCAGCGTGTTACAAAGGCTGCCTGGGTGCTCCAAGGCGGTTGTCCCGAGGGGAGGGAATCCAGGCTGTGAATCTGCAGCGGCCACGTGGTCTGGGAAGGCCTGTTATTCTGGGAGTGTGAAAGAATCATATGAATCTCCGTGATAAGCTTTCCCTGGTTCAAACCTACTGAAATTCATGATCGTAGGAGTTTAGCCCAGGGCTTCAGATGCACACTCCCAAGTATCCCAGGTCCTTTAGGAAAAAGCCAAGAAAAAGAAACAAACCTTAATTTCTAATAGTGTACAAACAGAAGGAAAGGGGGAAAGCATGCCACCCTATGTGTTTTCTTCAGTATAGTACAGAGATTGACACTCACATGGAACCAAAAACACATCATTTGGATACCTTCAGAAGTCGGAGGGTATCATTCATATGGTCAATTGCACATAAAATTCGAGCTGAGAGGTTACGTATCACAATAAGAATGTATCATCATTAACCTTTCATGCTACCATCTGGCTGGTGGAATAATGTAGCCTTAGTCTGATTGATTAACCAGGGGCCAGATAGGGGTAGAAATAAGGGTGTGGCCATGATTCTCCAGGGGTGTCTTATTATTATATTAATAGTAGGAGGCGGAATGTATTTCATTCCTCGCCCATTCCTTTCTTCAGTAGTTCAATAAATATTTGATCCCTCAAAGTGTTTACAGTCTAATAAATGGGGATGGAATAAATTCAGAAGGAGCATGAAAGAGGAAAGGAACATGCTACTCTGTATTGATTGCTTCCTGGGCGCTACCACCAAGCCACGGGCTTTGCATCCGTTTTCTCCTTTAACCTTGTATAACCCTGTGAGATGGGTAATGTTCCCATTTTTCAGATGAGAAAACTGAGCCATGAAGGTGCTGTATCATTTGCCAGAGGTGCCCACAGCTAGTAAGTACAGAGTCAAGATTTCAGCTCAATTCTCTCTGACTCCTCGGCCCATGTTCTTACCCACTCTGCCTAAAGAGAGACGCAGATTCAGGGACGAGGGCATTTGGGAGAAGAGTCCAGAAAGGAGATGATATATTAGGGGGCCTGGACGGCAGATAGATTCCTCCTCTCCTCACACCACTACACCAAGCAGTGACTCTGTATCAATGTGTAAGGTTGGTGAGCCAGGTATGTGCTCAGTTACAAGGAATAGAGAAAACTTAGAAAAGAAAAATCACAGAGAACTAAAAATACTCATTTTATCTTCTGTCAAAAACTTTACCGGATCAACTAATAATGTGGAGAATCTGACTAATTAGGCTACATATGTATACATATTTTATACTTAGAATAGTACACAAAGTAAAGGGTGTAGGTGTGAGTACGTGTACGCATGAGCCAGTGTTGTTCCTTTTCTGTTTTAATAAAGAAAAGAAAAAGCAATTGCTTGACCGATACCATACTTACGAAGAGCATGTTACTGAGTCTCATTTGTCTATATGCAAATGTGCTGACTTTCAAAAACAACATCTGGCATATTTTCCTGGGATCCCTGAGAGTTCTGGCTTATCCTTGTTTTTCTCACTCTAACCAATCAAATACACTGGGGCTAAGAGAAGGTTGCTAGTGTTTTTAGAAGTACTGTCCTAAGACATGACCAATAACAAAACTTTTACCAACCCAATCCTCCTCGTGTTTGGAAATTCCTTTAAAGTATATCACTGTTTCATTAAGTCATGTATACAGTTTGGACAGTGTTTAGTTTTTTTTTTAAGCCAGCATTATAGAAAAATAAGCAAGCCATTATTGCTTTAATATATGTGGGATTATCTAATCAAGATCAGACACATTAGATTACCTAGGTGCCTCTCACCTAGACTATAACAGGAAGGGCACCCTGGAGTTGTGCGGCGTGGCAGCCCTCGTGTTTCAAATAACTCTCACCAGATAATCAAATAAATCATTTATAATCCTGGAATCCCAGAATTCGATGGAACTAACAATCGTGGAATTCAGTTTCCTCTGGATGCTGCCCTCCCCAAGTCATCCTGCCCCTGCTTGGATACCACTGGGGTGAGGGAGCTCACTACTTCTAAGGGATAGGGGGCTGTTTCACAGTCTGCATTGGACTTGTCCCCGGAGTGCGCTCACGATACCGGGGATGTTTAGAAAGTAGTCATTCCTTCTTGTCCCCAAACTGTTGTCTTTGCCAAGCGTTACTTCCTACAGGATTTGCAAGTGTGTTTTCCACATGCTGCAAGGTGTAGACATCACGCTGCTTTTGCACTCTGGCTGCCCCTTCCCATTAAGTACACATGTCTGGACGTGCGGATCAATAAAGTGTTAATAAACTGACGCAGCCACAGCTGAAACAGGGCTTGACTGGTGTCACAAGAGAGGCAGCATGCCTCCCTCCCTGTCACACTGGGGGAAGCAGGCAGAGGGGCAGGTCTGCACGTGTATGCGTTTAAGATGAGGCAAAGCCGCCGTAATGCCTGGTCCCTAAGCCCCAAGCAAATAGAGAAGCTCTTCAGTCCAGATAGTGAGGGGAAAATGTTTTCTTTCCTTTTCTTTTCCTAGAAGAGATTCGCTGTACTGCTGGAGCCACAATAATTCTCTTTAGGCCCAGGGGTCGCTTAGCACTTCCATTCCCTACTCTTTTCCACTGTGCGAGGCACTGAGCATACACAGATGAATCAGACATGAGGCAGACGACAGGTGCCGTTGAGAGGGGTAAGTGCCATAGCAGATGTGTTTGCCCGGAGCTGTGGGGGCCCCGGGAGGAACAGCTAACCTGGTGGGAAGGGAAGGAGTCTTCAGAGCCCTCGGGGGAAGCTTCCTGGAAGAGATACGGCTGAGGAAATGCAGGGGGCGAAGAAAAGAGGAATTAGCCAGGTGAGGGCGGGGGAGGAAAAGAAAATATTCTAGTACAAGCAGGATGTGCTGAAACTGTTTCAGGGGAGGCTGAGAGTTAAGTACACCTGCCTGTGGAGGTGGGAGGGGGTGTGGCAACCACCCTGGAGGAGAGTCAGAGTGATGAACAGGGACCAGAGGTAGATGGGGGCCAAGTCCTGGAAAGCCACAAGTGCCAGGTAAATAACAACAGCACGCACATATTGAGTACCTGCTATATGCCAGGGACCGTGCAAAGGATTTACATGAATTTTCTCTTTTATCCATTTGCACATTCTCTTGAAGCTGGGACTGGGTGAAAGACTCTGATTCTATATACTTGCTAGCTAGCTAGCTAAAGAGCTTTATTGAGATACATTAATAATTCACATACCATACAATTCACCCATTTAAAGTATACAGTTTAATGGTTTTTAGTACATTCCGAGTTGTGCAGCCATCACCATAATCAACTTAGAATTGATTTCATCTCTGTAAATGGAAACCCTTTAGCAGTCACCCCCTTTCCCTCCAAACCCACACCCAACCCCAGGCACCCCGGGCAACCACTAATCTACTTTCTGTCCCTGTAGATTTGCCTAAACTGGACATTTCATATAAATGGGATCATATAATATATGGTTCTTAGTGACGGGCTTCTTTCATTTAGCGTAATATTTTCAAGGTTCACCCATGTTGTAACATGTATCGGGACTTCATTCCTTTTTATTGCCAGATAATATTCCATTGTATCGATCTACCACATTTCGTTTATCTGTTTTTCAGTGGATATTTGGTGGTTTCCACTGTTTTGGCTGTTATGAATAATGCTGATCTGAACATTTGTATATAAGTTTTTGTATGAACATGTTTTCATTTTTCTTGAGTTAAATTATTGGGTCACATAGTAACTATGTCTTTAACTTTTTAAGGAGCTACCAGACTATTTTCAAAGCAGGTGTACCATTTTATATTTCCACTGAGAATGTGTGAGGTTTCTAATTTCTCCATTCCTTTCCAATACTTATTGTCTGTCTTTTTGATTATAGCCATCCCAGCCGATATCATATATTAATAAAAATAAGAGGTATCTCATTGTGGTTTTGATTTGCATTTCCCTGATGACTAATGATTAGAGCATCCTTTCATGTGCTTATTAGCCATTTGTATATCTTCTTTGGAAAAAAAATATATTTAGATCCTTTGCCCATTTTTTAATTCAGCTATTTGACTTTTTATTATTGAGTTGTAAGGGCTTTTTTTAAATATTCTAAATACAAGTTTCTTATCGGATATATGATTTGCAAGTATTTTTTCCTATTCTGTGGGCTTTCTCTGCACTTTTTTTTTTTTTTTTTTTTTGTGACTGGCTCTCGCTCTGTCATCCAGGCTGGAGTGCTGTGGTGTCAGCTGTGGTGTCATCATAGCTCACTGCAGCCTCAAACCTCAAACTGCTAGGTTCAAGCAATCCTCCTGCCTCAGCCTCCCAAGTAGCTGGGACTACAGGAGTGCACCACCACACCTGGCTGATTTTTCTATTTTTTGTACAGATGGTGTCTGGCTATTGCCCAGGCTGGTCTCAAACCCCTGGCCTCAAGCGATCCTTCCACCTCGGCCTCCCAGAGTGCTGGGATTACAGGCATGCGCCACCATGCCCAGCCTCTTCACTTTCTTGATGGTATCCTTTGAAGCACAAAAATTTTTAATTTTGATGAAATTCAATTTATCTATTTTTTCTTTTGTTGCTCGTGCTTTGGATTTAGAGACCATTATTTTTAACCAATACATCATTTTAAATTGATCCTGGAAGTTATGGCAAGCCACTGAAGAACTTCAAGTCATAGAATGACCTAAGATTTGTATTTAAAAAAAAAAATCAGACTAATACACATATATGAGTGGTAGGCTATATGAGTGGCTCCCAAAGAGATGTTCATGTTCTAATCCCCAGAACCTATGAATGTTACCTTATTTGGAAAAAGGCTCTTTGCAGGTATAATTAAGAATCTTGAAATCAGATTGTCCTGGATTATTCAGGTGGCCCATAAGTGCCGCTAGTAAGTCCTTGTGACCGGAAGGCAGAGGGAGATTTGTCACATACAGAGGAGAAGGCAATGTGAAGACAGAGGCTGAGATTAGAGGGACGAGGCCACAAGTCAGGGAATGCTGGCAGCCACCAGAAGCTGGAAGAGACAAGGAACCTTGGAGCCTATGGAGGGCATATGGCTCTGCTGACACTTTGATTTCAGACTTCTGGCCTCCAGAACTATGAAAAAATAATTTCCTGTTTTAAGCCATCGAGTAGGTGTTAATTTGTTACAGCAACCACAAGAAACTAATACTGCACAGTTAAAAAAAAAATCAAGTAGTGGAAAGGTTTTTAATGAAAAGGTAAAAAACATGCTTATGCTGCCTTTTTTTTTTTTTTTATCACATTTAGACCTGATCTACAGATCTTTAACTATAAAAGATGGTGACTTATTTAGCTGTCTTTGGCTACTCTCCTAACTTTTGTTAGTTTTATAGTTTCCCCATTATCTTTAGCTTACTTACTGTCAGTTACTTTTGCAATTCAACATACTGTATCTTCAGATCTAAGATGCCATCTATCACCAGCTATGGTGGCTCACAACTCTAATCCTACCACCACACTCAACTGGACAACAGAGTGAGACCCTGTCTTAAAAAAAATTCTATTAAATTAAAAATAAGATGCATCTAAGTTGCATTATTTTTTTTATATTCCACTAAAGAAAACAACAGTGCCAATTATACTTTTTTTTTTTGAGACAAGGTCTAGCTCTGTTATCCGGTCTAGAGTGCAGTGTGCAGTCATAGCTCAATGCAACCTCAAACTCCTGGGCTCAAGTGATCCTCCCACCTCAGCTTCCCAAGTAGCTAGATTTACAGTGTGTGCCACCATATTTGGCTAATTTTTAATTTTTTGCAGAGACGAGGTCTTGCTATGTTGCCCAAGCTGGTCTTGAACTCCTGGCCTAAATGATCCTCCTGCCTCAGCCCCCTAAAGTGTTAGGATTACAGGTGTGAGCCACCACACCTGACCCAATTATACTTTTAAGGTATCATCAAGAGTAAGGAGCATCCCAGTTCAAAAATGTTAAAGGTTGAAAAAAGTGAAACTTACCATCAGTGAAATACAAAAATATACAGGTGTTTGTATTTCATTTGACATCATCAAATGAAGATATGAGTGGCCTAGCTCTTATTGCTTCTTTTCTCTCTCTGAACTTTTGACACCTATAGCTTTACTTTTACTTTGTTAATATTAATATTTACATGTTTTCTACTTTGATGATTGATTCTAAAGCCAAAAACCAATAACTAGCATTTATATTACTTTGATTTTATAAACATTGTTTCCATCAGAGCCACTTAGAGTACTAGGATTATATTTCCATTTTATGGATGCATTTCTTTCTTTATGGCCCCCCGTGCTACTTGGCAGCCAATCCTCACTTCAAACTGTTTTCATTTCATAATTGGAGTCTTAATGTGTTATTTGACACTGATAAATCTCAGGCTAGTTATTAAAAGCAATTAGAGCCTAAAAACTAAATTTTTATGGTACTGGCATGTATAGCTCCTGCTCTTTAACATCAGTATATCTATAAACCATCTCTTTAATTCCCTGATTTATCACCTAGACCTGGGGTCAGCAGACTTTTTCTGTTAAGAGCCAGATAATAAATAGTTTAGGTTTTGTAGACCACATGATCTCTGACACAAGCGCTCAGCTCTTCCATTATGGCACAAAAGCAGCCATAGAATGTAAATGAATGGACATGACTGTGTTCCAGCAAAACCTTACTTACAAAAATAGGCAGTAAACCAGATTTGGCCCATGGGCCTTCGTTTGCCACCCCCTCATCTAGAAGAATAAATCCCGACCCTCACATATTGGAAGACTATCAAGATTTCAATTTACAAGGTTTTGAGTAATTTAAATTGAAATGATTGTAACACAGGTCACACAGAACCAAAATAAACACTTGAAAATCTGAAACTCTTAATATGTCATTAATATGGGTCATCTCAGGGCCCTAGGAGGAAACAAGTCCGCTGAAGTTGCGCTCTTATACATTTCTCCGTTTCTTCGGCAAATCAAGTAAGACAGAACAGAGAGACATCTTTCATCCAACTGCACATTTCTGGGTCAAAGGTGGCCTTTCAACTCCAAAAATAGAATTCTCCCCAACCTCCACTTCCTGCTGACAAGAAGTGTGAATCCTTGGATCTCTAACTGTGAAAGGATGCAATTCATAGAACTTTTTTTCAAACCACCAAAATGAAATCCTGGGTAAAAGCTTAAAAGGAATCTGTTAACAATTGTTGGAACATTGCCAATGTTTAAGGGTGTCGAATGGAAAATTCTACAGATATGACCCAGATCAGATTCCAAGAAATAATTCAAACTTTAAAATGAAATTATACTGCATAATAATATTTTCTTATTCATACTATCATTTTTCCCAGCTCAAATCTAATTCTGAGAAACTAATCAATGGGCATTGCCTTTAGAATTATCCACTTGAAAATCTGGGAACTTAAGCTGGCCCATAAGATTCATCACTCACATAACCAAACAGCCATGTTTATGATTCACTTTAATATCTAAACCAATAAGAACTCACTCAATCAGCCGTAATAATAAAAGTCAGTTTAGCATTTTAAATGACCTGATACAATAGGATCTTCTTTTGTTTTCCTTTTGCAAGATATGACTTGTGATGTCACGTTGGTTTCCCTTTTTCTAGACCTGGAATATGACAGAATTAGTCTGTAGCCTGGGAGACCCCTAGCTCTTCTCTCTCTGCACCCCACACTCACCCCCCAACTGTGCTCTACCTCTGGTGGCTTTGAGTACAAATACCCTCCACAAGAATAGAGTTAAGCATAAAAAAGAAATCTGCCCTTCTCCCTTAAGTTACTACAGTCTTGTTTCCTCAGGGAAAACACTCTGATATCCTCAAAGATACCATCTAAATGTTACTGAGTCTTATATAAATATTATATAAGTGCAATGTATTGTTTCTTGCTCTCTTTGAAGAGGTTGAAATCTTTGTTTTAAAAAGTATTTTTTTAATTAATTACTCTATGCTTTGCAACAAGTGCTATATTCTAGGTCATAAAGTGAAAACTTAATCTGCTACTATACATAAGTAAGCAAAAGATGCTGTATTTTCAGTTTTATGCTTTAAAACTGCAGTCCCCAACCCCTGGGCAGTGGCTGGTACCGATCACCGCCTGAGCTCTGTCCCCTTCCCGCCCCACCCCCGGGTCTGTGGAAAAATTGTCTTTCGTGAAACCAGTCCCTGGTGCCAAAAAGGTTGGAGACTGCTGCTTTAAAACATTTTTGCATGAGCTAAAAGTTTGGTCTTGTTTTCCCGAAATACACCATTCACTTCTAACTGCTTATGGATTAAACTCCAAATTTAAGACGGGAAAAAACCTCTCTAATGGAAGTAGCATACATCTTGGATTGGTGGGAAACTCCCCTTATGTAATGTTCTCATGTCCGCATCAAATGTCTTCGTTACTTTGCAAAGACTAACATATCACAAATGGCCAGTGGATACAGCTGTATGGACTTAGCTGAATGATTTTCATTTTTCTAGAGAACAAAACTTGTGTGTGTCAACTTTCCATTCTCTATTCGTAGTTGGTGCACAGATTGACTAAGAGGACACCTGTTGTTCCCTGCTGACTGACGCACAGCAGCTGGGGGGTTTAAGATTTAACCATATTTCGCTCACTCAATTTCATGTCTTCTTGTGGCCCTCCAGCTGGCTCAACAATACCAAAGCACAAACTCATATCAACAGGGGGTAAAGAGGAGAGAAGGGAGGAGGGATGTATTCAGTAATGGAAACACACATCCCAAAAATGAAAAGTTAATATTAGCTCTAGCATTTGTCAGGGGAACATCAACAGAAACTTCCCCCACCTTCTTCAGCTGTTTTTATACTTTACACTTTGCAACAGATTATTACAAGACTGGCCGATAAACCTCTAGATATCATACCCATTATGGATTTAAACCATTCTTCCCTGAGAAATCTTCGCTGTTTGTCTATGTCTGCCCTCATTACCTTGCTCAGGGATGTTCTTCTTTTAAAATCTATTTTTACTGTTTATAAAAGCAATTATCATAAGTTGATGGGGAAATTTTGGCAAACATAGAAAGATACTGTATAAAGAAAAAATTAAAATCACCTATAATTTTGCCTTGCAGAAGTAACTACTATTTCTATTTTAGTATCTATGAAGTTGTGATGGAAAGCACGTTTCATAACTTGTTTTTCTCATTTAATATACTAATTTTTGTGTTAATTTCCCATTAACACAAAACTTTATGCAGTTTTAAAATTTTTGTTTGTTGAACATTTTGATAATTTTCCATTTTAATTGTAATTTATGTTAATTGTAATTTATGCCATCATGGGCATCCTTATAATAAATATGTGTTGTATTTCAGATTATTTCCTTAGGATAAACTCAGATAGGGAAGGGGCAGAGAAGAGAGCCTGTGCCTTCTAATGTAGAGCATGTGTGGAAGCCAGGAGGGAACAGAGGGCCTGGCCTTGGGGAGCTGAGAACAGCAGAGCCTAGGAAGCTGGAGGGCAGCGGGCAGCCCGGGAACTGGAGAGGTCAGCAGATTAGAGATGCCCAAGAGCTTGGGCTTTTTCCTGAGGGTGATGAGGAGCTAAATGAGGGTTACAAGCAAGAGATCAGACTTGTAACTTAGAGATGCCTGTTTTACTAAGACCATTCTGGTTGCAGCTTGAAGAGCGGGTGGCAGACAGGGAGACCAGAGAGGAAGCTGTTAAAATGATTTAGGTGAGATGCGATGAAGGTCTGAATGGTGAAGTAACAGTAAAGGAGGAAAGAAGAGAAGGTGGGTGTGGAACAACGTGGGAGGTAAAATCTACAGGACTTGGTGATGGATTGCTGTGGAGTGAGAGGGAGGTGGCCCCGTGGAGGCCCAAAGGCTCTGGCTTGGGTGGGCGGTTGGACAGTGATCCCAGCTGCCTCCCATCCAAACGGAGATGTCTAGGTTTAGCGTTCAAATGGGCTAGTGGTATAGATTGATAGAGTTACCAGCATAAGAATTACCTGGGTATCTATCAATAAAGAAATAACGTTTAATTTGCCATAAATTTAAAAAAAACAGAATTACCGGAAGCCATGTGAATGGAGGAAGAGGGGAGGGGCGGGGACAGAAGGAATGGTGAAAGAAAGAGCAGGAAGACAGGAACGTGCAGTACCGTGGAAGCCACGTGAGAGTGCTCTGTGGCCACCATGTCACGTGCCTCGAGGAGGTCAAGGAACAAGAAGAAGGCATACAGCCAGCTATCAGCAGAATCCAGTGATTTTGAAAACCCAGGGAGACAAGATGGAAGGATTGAGTCCAGCTTCTTAAAGAGGATAGTTCTCATTCATTTTGTAGCCACCAAACAAAATAACCTGAGTGTAGATAAAGCTGAATAGAGTTGTTTTGCACCTGATAATGGGAGTGGAGGGCCTCAGCTCTGCCAAGCACCATTTTTAGTGACACTATCTACCTAATACTGGCTCTCTTCTACTTTTAATATTCCCCCATTTATGCTTCTTAGGTTCATTGAAATAACCCTCTACGGGCACCTCTTTTAAGGCCATGGGTCTCCATAAGATGTTGGCACCACACTGTTTATTCTGCTACAGATGATCTCTCAGTTTCTGTATTGGTGTCGTTCAGTAAGTGCCCTTGGAGTAGCAGACATAAACTTGCATAGGGGTTCAAAAGAAAACAGATCATATCTGGTTGAAAGGTAAAAGAAGGGTGGAGATCAGAAAACGATTCACAGGGGCCATTTTTATCCTTCCATGTTCTGATAAACCTTGGTTGGAGAACCACCTTCTCACCACTTAAATTGGAAGCTGTCAGTGAAATTCTCGGTAGCCACATTGGAGCCAGGGATGGCCCAGTGCAGGACCTTGGGAATGTCCCTGCCCTGTAGCACAGTGGATTAGATAGCACTTCCCAACAGATGGGCTACTTGCAATGGTGGTTGCAGCTAGATGATGGTGTAGCCGTTAAGAGCAAGTGCCATGTTGTGATTCCTGATATTAACGTTGAGACAAGAATTTTTCCTGTTCAGCAAGCAAACGATATTGAGCATAATAACTGGTACTTAATACTTCAGAAACTCAAATGTTGTCTTAATCACTTTTCTCTACATTTCAGCACTATTGCCTGTGTATCTTTTGAATTTACTTCCCCGTGCTGATCATGCTTGTCAGGTGCTGAAATAATCTAGCCAAACCTTCACCGAAGGTTTGGCTAGATTATCACTATGCTGCACATGGCCATTTTTGTTTGATTCACACAGAAGGTTACTGCCTTGAGCCAGGTTTAGAAAATTACAGATTAATGTCTCTAAATGTGGAGCTGATGCCATTTTTTCAGGAAAAGCAATGACCTTTATAGAAGCTTTTTCCAACAACATTCTTATTTGACCTCCCCTAAGTTTTATCTGGTGTTGCAGAGTAAGCTCACTGTAGAAATCAGAACTCTTTCTGATGAAGCAACCAGTTTAAACCCAAAATCAAATGTCCTAGAAAGAACTCACTGAGTTGTCGGACCCTAGGGACTCTAAGCACTAGAAGCAAGGACTTGATCACCACCAAGACCCTTTTTCTTACCCCCCACCGCACCCCCAGTCTCTGTGTGTTGGCCTCATTATGCCTTCTTGTAGGCCTCTACATGGGGGAAATCTTGGCCACAGGCAGCTCCAGACTTGGATTATGTCAGCTTAGCAACCTGGAGGAGCAAGAAAACCTTTCCTACTTCAAAACGTGTGAGTCCCAAGGAAAGTCTGAATGGCCCAGTTGGGATCTCATGCCCCACCCAGGCTAAGGCCCGAGGCCAGGGGATGGGGTCCTGGGATTGTAGGCTGGGAAGCCTGGTCCTCTGAGGGCAGCATCACCCACAGTTGCAGTTGGGGAGGACCCGTTCTCCAAAGGGAGTGACAGTGGAGAACTAAAAGAAGGAAGCAGACAAAACCGATGTCGACTATACCAATATCAAGATGTTCTTTCCTCTTGAATGATATCTTTCCTTCGTGTCCCAGTGTCCTGATGAGTCACAATGAAATTATTATATTCTTGGAATTAGACTAGTACTCAGTCTGTATTTTTTCTACCCCTTACCATGTAATTTTTTTATATTTCCTTATGTAGTACCTTATAACATCTGCTGAGATGCAATTTATTATAGTTTTAAAAGGGTTTTCACATATAATATCTTATTTAATTCTTACAACCTTCTGAGTCATTTGTTATTTTATTAAACCTATTTTACAGATGGACGGAAAGTCTTAGAGAGGTTCTGTGACTTTCCCAAGACCACAGATACAGTATGAGTGAGGGGCTTGATGAATGCCTGTTCTCCTTGGTGTCACATGCCTTAGGTATCTGTCACCTATGGGGTTTTTATCTGTATTTGTCTGGTTGTCCCTGGAGAACTGAGACTGTGCCAGCTACTTTTACCGCGGAACCCCACACAACCTCCTCTAATGCCATAGATCTTGTAACTGTTGAGTGAGTGCTGCTGACTGGTAACGAACCCTGGAGTTTCAGACGCTACTATTCAAGTATAGGTACAACCGAGAACCTTCGCGGTTGCGGAGCCAGCACACACTGAGAAGACTGTTCTGTTCCCCCATGTTTGTTTACACGTCGGAAGGCAGCGCGGGGCCTCTCCCACGGTGAGGAGCACTGTCTCTGGAGAGCCTATTGGGATGCTGCCACGGCTGCAGAGGGGAGTGTTCTCGTCTCATTTGGGCGATCTCTCACCACCTGTGCCCCTTCTCTGCCTTGCCTCCGAGCGACCACAGAAACACGGTAGCATCCTAAGGCTGAGGGCACTGCTTAAGCAAAAGCCACCCCCTCTCCCATCATGCCCATGCGAGTCTCACCCACCCAAAAGCAGCACCCCTATGCCCACTGCACCTGTGTTCCTCCTACTTAAAATAAGTCTCCCTCTCTCTCCCTCTCCCCCCCCCTCTCTCTCTCTCTCTCTCTCTCACACACACACACACACACACACACACACAATTATAAAGGTTATCCCTGAGGAAAGTGTTTTCAGATGGAACAGAAAAGGGCCAGGCATCCCTTTCCCCTCTGTTCTTCCTGAGGACGCAGCTTGTTTCAGCAGCAAAGATGGGCACTCCCCTCTTCCCCTTTCTGGTGGGTTTGCTCCCTTCCCCTCTGTCCAGGCTGCCAGCACCTCTCGAGTGACTCTGCGCCTTCTGCTTCCCGCTCTCATCTCTGCTGCGTCTGTGAATGACATGAAGTGCTTGTTCTTCTCACTTAGTAGTCCCACCCTGTAATGCCCCTTGGAACTCAGGTAGAAGTCGCATCAGAGGGCACAACGTGCCTGTCTATGTTAGGTTCCTGCTGCTGCTGTAACAAATTGCCACAGATTTGGTGGTTTGAAACCACAGAAATTTTTTTCCTCAGAGCTTTGCAGGCCAGCCGTCCAAACTCAGTATCACTGGGCCAAAACTAAGGTGTCGGCAGGACCTGTTTCCTCCGGAGGCTCTCGGGGAGAACCCAGCTCCTCAGCTCCTCCAGCTTCGGGGGCTGCCGGCATTCCTTGGCTTGTGACTGCCTGACTCTGATCTCTGCCTCCAGGTTCGCGCTGCCCCCTCCTCTTCTGTCCACATCAAATCTCCCTCTGCCTCTCTTTCGTAAGGACACGTGTGATTGCATTTAGGGCCTACCTGGATAATCTCAAGAGCCTTCCGTAACCATATCTGCAGCCCTGTATTTGCCAAAGAAGCTAACATTCATGGGTTCCAGGGAATAGGATGTGGATATCTTTTAGAGGGCCCTATTCAGCCTCACACACCCCTGAGTTCTGCCCACAGGCTGGCTGCTTTCTCAGCAGCTTCCCAGCACTGCACATGTGCTTCTGCCCTTCCTACCCGCCCCCTCCTGCAGCGCAGTATGGTCCTCTGTCTTGCCACCAGCTCCACAGGGCAGAGGAGGCTAGACCCTTCCTCTGATCAGGCTACCTTCCTCCCCAAAACCACTGGCCCAGGGTGGGAGGAGGGGGCCGCCTTAAGTGGGAGAGATCCCCAACAGGCCCATTTTGCTACCATAAGATCCAAGTTGTTTTGCTTTTACAAGCTTTGACTAGTGCAGAAAATGTCGTGCCCCTGCCCTTCTGTCGGGATATGTCAGTGAGGACAGAAAATGGATCCCTGGCTCATAGTCCACGGTGCCTGGCAGTGTCTCGACCAAGGAGATGCTCAGTTACCATTTGTCTCCTTGCGGACGCTCCTTGGACAGCCACGCGGACTCCTCCCTACCATGGTTAGCCACCATAAGCCGGTCGTCTTGCCAGCACCCAGGGTGGATTTGGCAGCGCCGGGCACAGCTTCAGATACCGTCGGTGTCCTTCTGAAGCCCCCTGTTCGGATGGGGACCTTGCTCATGTGGCCACTTTTAAAGCAGGAAGCAGAATCCCGCGCCAGATCCTGTTGCACTGATAAGAGGCTGGTGCCGTCACCCTTCGCACTGTGTGTTAATATGGACTCCTGCTTAAAACGCCACGTGACAGTGGAGGGCTGGGAAGGACACCCACCGTGGGCTCTGGAGCAAGCAGCTGTGGAGGAACCGGCGGCGAGGCCGACAGCTGGCGTGGCTGCCGTGGCGTTAGCTCCTGTGTGCGTAGCCAGGCGGCTGGGCGGGGAGGAGGAGGAACGTCAGCGGAGACTGTATGGCACTGTAAACATCCTCTCTACTGTAAGAAGGATTCTCTTGAAAGGAAATGCAAAACAGTTCCAGATGGTCTCTGGAAGATTTTTCTTGGTTGGAAACCTATGCTGCCTCCTTGTCAAGAATAACTATGTCTTGAAAATAAGGATCCAAATTTACCAGCCCACAAAAAAGAAGGCTTTACGAAGGGAGATGACAGGATCCAGCTGAAAAGTCTGTAGCTCGTTTCAGTTATCCAGCTAACGTTTTCACTTTTTATTTGTGTTAATCTTACACACAGACATTGTTGAGGAGTCCAGACTGCCACATTTTCATACACATATGCACATTTGAAGATTTTTTTTTCAAACTTAGAACCGACAGAGGACTTTATTTCAATAGATATTGTGATAAAATAGAAGGCTTAGAGAGGCTATTTGAAGAATGAAGAATTTGATGCAATCTCAAAAATATATAGGTCTGCCAGTATCTTCCAAAATATATATTTTTTCCTCATATTTATATTTATATATACATCATATATATATATATGAGAAAAAAAAGAAGGAAGTTCTTGTTGAGTCCAGTACATTATTGAGCTGATATTTATTTACTGAGCACCTATTACATGCTGGGCCAGACATGGGGATACAACAGTAGACAAAACCTAGACCCTGCCCAGGAGTTTACATTCAGATGGGGGGACCGTATGAGTAGACAGGCAGTACCAATCCAATGTGTTAAGTACGGTAATAGGGGATGCACATCGAAGGGACACTTAACTTGTTCTTATAGGATTGGGAAACGCTTCTAAAAGTGAGACTGAGAAACAAATAACAAACGGAAGTTGGTCTAGAAAAGAGACCACGAGTCTTCCAGGCAGGGAACAGTACACACAAAAGCCTAACAGCAAAAGCATCGTGGTAGACAGGTGTATGTGGGTGAACCAAGAGACCAAAAGCTGCATGACCCAGAGAGGAAGGGAGGCAGGTGTATAGGCGGAGGAGAGAGAGGTGGGAGCGCAGGAGGAGCATGTGGTCTGGCCCACTTTCTCTCCAAGCCGAGTGACCCAGCCCCTGGTCCATTTTAGCTGTTGTCACTGAAGGCAGGCTCCAGGCAGGCCAGCAAGCACCTCATCTTCTCCGCTTTCTTCCATGGCATGCGGGACTCCGGGAGGATAGTGGCCTCCTTGGGCCCAAATTAGAAAATTAGGAGGAGGGCCCACTGCATTGTCTCTCAGCCCCAGATCTGATATTTCTGAGGCAGAGAAATTTGGGTCCTGAAAGTTGAAATAAATCTTCCTTTCTAGTGGGGTTCTGTATTTGTCCCCAGCCTGGAGCAGGTTGTCAGATGCACAACTCTGATGTCACACTTTATTCCCCAGGCAAAAAAAGTGTCTGAGATCACCTGAGGAGAACAAGAAATTTTAGCATCAGCTGACAAGAAATGCCAAGAAATACTGACTAGAAATCAAACCACTGCAGCTGCTTCCCACAGCTGCCTGCCATGTGGCGACCTCGTTTGAATGGTTAGTGAGGCTAAAAATAACCAGGAATGTAAAACTTTTCAGGATTAGGGCTCTCAGTGAGATAGCCACAGGAATCCACATGGGGAGGAAGGGGAGAGGGGAGGTCTGTCTTGGAACCATTGGCTCAGGAGTCAGAGGAACATCACCTGACGGCCAAAGATGTCGTACCAGGAGCCTGTGGTCCCCACTCGTATGAACTGATTGAGCATCATGGTACCCATTTTACAGGTGGTAAAAAAAAAAAAAAAAAAGCACATTGGCCCCTGAACTCTTGCAGATTGAGAATTCGTAATCCCAGCTATCCTCCAAGTCCAGTTGACTTTCCAAGAAAAACAGAAGTAATGAAACGTAGAAGGAACTTCTTCATTGTTTCCATCTTATGCCTGAGCCCGCTAGCGTGGAGAGTTTGTGACACTCTGCTAAAAAGCACCCCTTTTTCTAGTTGTGAAATCGAGACTGGGACTTTCTCACCAAGAGAGGAAAAAGTGAGTCGATGTCAAAAGGAAACATGCTCCACTGAAGACAGAAGCAAAGGGATGCTTTTTTATTGGGGAAAATTAAAAAAGATACCTGTACTCATTTAGCCCCAGAGAAAATGCATGGGCTTTCCCGTACATAGAAAAGCACCAACCAACTTTTTTATTGTATTTTTCTTGTAAGAAAACCCAGTTTACCCCTGGTGGTAGCTCTGTAGTACCCCTACTAGCAACAGCACGTGCTGACTGGGCACTGCACCGGGCTCCGGGCACTCCGCCGAGAGAGCTCTTTGCCATAGATCGTTACGCCTTGATCTTCGCAAAGTCCGTATGAGGGTGACAATACTGTTGTTCCCATTTCATGGCTGAGGAAACTGAGGCCTGGACAGGTTAAGAAATTTGGCCTGGTGCTCACCAGGGGGATGCCAGGGTTTGCCCAGCCCTTCTGCAGAACTGGCGCGCTTGATGCTAGGGTGTCTCGGGTATCGTTCTGTCATGGAGACTGAATGGAACGATTTTTATAGTCTTCTGAGTTTCCTGTGGAGAGTTTTTCTGTTTCTCATTTGCATTATGCACTTTCATAGAGGGTGACATTTTGCACTTCTACCCTTTCCTTTCCTCTCATCAGCTAGAGGAATGAGCACTGAATCGGAAATCCGAAGTCGTGGGTGAGAGTTTCACTTCTGCTACTCACTACCTAAATGATCTTGGCAGTTCAGATCTTCCCTGGGCCTGATTCCTTGTCTGTAAGACGAAGGCCCACTCCTGGGCTGGATGCCCTCCTGTCTTCTCTTTTCCCTCTCCCCAGCTCCCGTCCCATCGCCTTCCCCTTCCTTCTCTTCCTGGTCTCCCCTTACACGTGGAGGGCAGGCAGAGGCAGTGGCATCACGGTTGTGCGGTGTTCCATAGGCCACGTGGTGCTCCCCGGTGGAATATGCAGGCGAGCTGGCCCTCCTCGAGAGGGTTGCAGAAACAAATGCTGACCCTGCAGCCTTGCTACCCCACTCCTGTGGCGCCCTGTTCTTCGTGTCGTCAGGGTCCTCATACTGCCCCTTGGCCTCATCAGCCTGCTTTGCACCAGGCCATCCCAGCCTCCTCTGATCCCTCCCCGGCCCCCTGCCCTGGACCCCAGCCCTTGCAACTCTGCTGTCTCTTTAGGAAGCGGAGCAGCTTGTCTTCCCCATACATCCGCCAAGCATCCCTTCCAGGCACCATGGTGCTTTAACTCATTTTAAGTCAACATCTGAAATTTAAGAAGGCCTTCAAGAAATTAGGGTAGTCTGGGACAAAACTCTTTTGTTCTGGCCACCAATGGAGGGCCTACTTTGGTCAAAAGGCTTTCTAACTCTGAGCTCAGTGGTTTCCACTCATCGTTAGGAGACAACATCAAGCCTGTAGTGGTAAGATGGGGGTAGGAATGGTGAATGGGGTGATGACCGATGGAGAGAATTTATCTGATACCCTTATCATTTTTAGTTAATTTTGCCTTTAACCACAGAACATAAAATTATTTGCTACTAAAGGATATGTAAATTCTATGAGACGTGAACATTTGGAATATTTCAGAGAAACGGAGATTTATTTTATCCAGGTTGGCTGGTTAGGGTTCTATGGAACCAGAAGTATCACCACCCATATCTCAACAAATTAATGTTTTCCCAAGTCATTTTAAATTATTAGCCATTAATTTTACTAGTATTTATATTTAAATGTTCCTTAAATCTCTGGCTTTAGGCACTCAACATAGGAGCAATTTATATGAGGGATTGAAGATTCATCTTTAACCTCCTTAGAGTTCTTTTCACTTTGTTCCTGATTGTGTGGGGATCTGTGGGCCTTTATCACAGAAAGTCCACCACTCCAGGAAGACTGCCTCACCGTTCACTGTCATAGCACTCATTTTAGACCGCAGAAACAATATGCATTGCCTGGGCCTTCTCATCCCCATTTTAGGTGTGTTTCTAAGGAGTAGGTTGGTTGTCATGGCTCATAAAGAACTTCTCCACTGTCAGGATGCAGGAACACTGGAGTAGGCAGCCGAGGGAGGCACGGGCCATCTGGCCCTAAGAAAGAGGTCTTAGGAAATAAATAGCCTGCCGGCCACAGTGGTTTAGATGTGGCCCTGCTTACAGCTGAACTCAAGGTCAGATCATTTCTCAGGGCCCACTGCTAGAATTCTAAGCTTCAAATTGAGGTTTGATCTTCTAGGGAAGCCCCCTGAACAGCAGTGTGTCGTCTCCAGGCTCTGCTGACTCCCTGCCCTGTTCTCAGCGGCTCAGGCCTTCCATTCCTTAATTCATGCCGTTCCAAATACCACCTGCAAGGAAGATGGACCTTGCCAGTCATCTTTGAATGTGGAATGCAGGAATAATAACAGTTCACATTCATTATTTTTATTTGTCGTTTTTTCCGTCAATGGCTGTGGCAAGGCGCTGGAATACCACAGTGGCTTCCAAGATAACCAAGAAGCACTTAGGACTCCCAGGATGGACACAGCATCTGTCTAGATAACTGGAATAGTGGTTAGGAAATGGCACTCCAGTCAGCGCCGGTGCCCTGTTATTCCTGGGAATCCCACAGCAGCTGAGAGCCGGCTTCCCGCCATCCCACACCAACCTGTCACACGCCTATTATTCATGCCTTTCTATTATCTTACAAAGCATAGTGCTCCAGAGAGATGTGTCATAAAGTGGAGACTTTGCCTGGTGGATAAAAAGGCGTATGTTCCTGCCCACATTTTGCTATTCGCTGAGTTTTCAAAAACTCCCAACCACACCCCTTGGCCCTTTGTTTGACTTCATAGCAAGGCATTCGTGCTAACAGGGTGTTTCTGGGCTCAGTCCCCGTTGCGTTCAGGAGCCGACCTCGGGAAGTCTTCTCCGTGGGCTTCGTTCGTGCACAGTGGCAGGGCCCATCTCCCTCGCCCAGCGTGCGGCAAGTCCTGTCACGGGCTCGGCAGTGGGAGGATGATTAAGACCAGCGTCTGCCCTCACAGAGTACAGTTCCATGAGCCCTTCCCTGTTTGTGCTGAAATACAGTTTGAGAGAGAATACCATGCGGTTGGGCTTTGAGTACCAAAAAAGAGGGGTGCACAGATTGATTTTCTGGAGGAGGAATCTGAGCAGGAAAATGGTCCCGTGAAGCAGATCTGCAGGATGGTTCCTGTGGGGCTGCGTCTTCAGGGCTCCCGCTCATCTATTTCACATGTCTTCGGGGGTGGCCCTTTCTCCTCCCTTTCCCTTTAACTGTCTCTGGCTAAGACAGATCCCTAGTTTTTTTTCAAAAAAAAAATAGGCCACTATTTGCCCAAATCTCCATTTCTTAATGTTTTTGTCTTTTGCTGATCATACACCCTTAGCTGACCCAAATGCATATCCTCACTCCTTTCAGCAACCCAGTGAGCCAGTCAGTATGCCAGCAGATGATCTCAGCCCCAAATCGGCACCTTCTCTAGAAAGACAAACAAAAACAGCCGGAAGGCGGGAGGGCGGGCTGGGAGGGGGCACTATAACTGATGCATAAAACTGCGGTCTAAGGCGAGCGGGCTGCCGGCCCCTCGCTGGGCGTGCGTTTGCCAGAGCGCACAGCTCCCACCCACCGGGCAGCACCCTCGCGCCGCCGGCGGCGGCGGCATTTGAATGTCAGATGGAATCGCTAATGCCCGCGTTGCCATGGCGACCGCGGCGGCGGAGCTAAAAGCAGCAGCCTCTGCCTGGGACTCCAGCTCGGCCTCCCCCGCGCAGCCCACCCTCGGCGGCGGCGGCGCAGCAGATTTCCTTTGTCTCCCCGGCCTCTCCCGCCCTCCTTCCTTTGTCGCCCCCACGTCCCGCAGCCGCCTCCCAGATCTGCTCCCGCCGCAGGTGCCGAGGGCCAGGCCGGGAGGACCGGCCAGCCACACCTCGTGTGCCCTCCAGGCCGGCCTGAAAAAGGCCCGGGCCGTTTGTTATTCTTGGGGACCTTAATGCCTCACTTGAAACCAGTGTTTTAGAAAGGATTATGAGCTGAAGCGCCTCACCTGGAGGTCCACCCCTGGGCGCACTGTCTGCCTCGCTGGCCTGTCCCCTGCCTGCGCCGCAGCTGCGAGGGGGCTAGAAGCCATGAGGACTCCCTATTCAAAGGGCCTCAAGAGGTTCCGCGCCTCTTTCCCCCTCCTTCCTTTGCAAAGGCAGCTAGTGTCTCACGGTGAGAATGAGAGCAGGGGAGGAGGAAGAGCGGTGAGGCTTTATGAGGGTGGGTTCTACTCGCGGCAGCTGGGGGCCCTGGCCAGTCTCGTCTTAGCCTTGGCTTGTTTGGCCTTTTCCTGAGCCAGGGCAGAGCTCACTTCCCTCATCCAGGCCTGACAGACCTCATCAGCGCCCGAGTTCTTCCTCTAGATGGGATGGCTCCACCCACATCAGAACTTCCAGGGCTTCTGGAATTGGAACTCTTGATTGTGGGGGAGGAGAGTTGTGTTAGCAAAATGTGCTGCTGTTAGCATTCACAGTCACCTGGCATGAAGGGTGCTGGGGGCTTTGGCCACAACAATAGCCCCAACCCATAACCCTTGTGTTGTCCCGCTTTGTCCTGGGGCAATAGCAGCTCTAATGACATTGTCTTTAAATGTTACATTGGCTCATATTCTAGTCAATGCCCTGTTCTTAAAAAAAAAAAATGCAAAAAGGAAACAGGTTTATGCCACTCTATGAGAGTGTCTATAAAAAAAGGACACATCATGATCTAAATTTAAAAAACTTTTCTAGACACTGGCTATATCCAACACACAAGCATTTGCTTTAACAGTATATTTTGGAACAACCTCTCCCATGTTCTGAAGGTCACACCTAATATTGAAATGATGCAACATTGATTAACAGCCAGAAACCTTGCACTGTTCTTGTCATGGTCGTGCGTCAGCGGCTCTCCAGTCTCTTCCTGCTTCCTTGACATACCGTGGTCCCATTGCTGTCACTCCTACATCAGAAATAAAAGACATGCCCTTAAAATGGCTAAAGGCCAGGCTTTAAAGTCACCTGCATCAAAAAAGTACATATGGGCCAGGTGCAGTGGCTCACGCCAGTAATCCCAACACTTTGGAAGGCCAAGGCAGGAGGATCACTTGAGGTCAGGAGGTTGAGACCAGCTTGGGCAATACAGTGAGACCTCCTCTCTACAAATAAATTTTAAAATTAGCCGGGCATGGTGGTGCACGCCTGTGGTCCCAGCTGCTCAGGAGGCTGAGGCAGGAGGATCACTTGAGCCCAGGAGTTCAAGGCTGCAGTGAGCTATCATCATGCCACTGCACTCCAGCCTGGGCAACAGAGTGAGACCCTGTCTTAGAAAAAGTACATATGTATTTGTGTATATTCACACTGAGCAATCTCTGCTGCTGCACAGTGAGTGGAAGGAACTGTGGTTACTTGTGGGCAGGGGAACTGAGAGGCCAGAGTGAAAGGAAAACATACTTCCCCTCTACATACTCTGCTGCCTGTGACTATTATACCATATGCATTTGTTACTCACTTTTTAAAGTAAAATGTTTTTAATATCACATCCTCAAGAAAGTGTTCCGTGTTTCCCCCAAGAGTGGATAAAACTAGATTAGGTCCCCCATCATGTGATTCCATTGCATTCTGTATTTTTACCCTCAGAGCTCTTTGCAGAATTATGGATAAACAGTGACATAATTCATGTTTATGAACATCTTCCACACCATACTGTAAGCTCCGTGAGGACAGGAGCAAGACTTGTCTGTATCCACTGTATCCGCAAGGGCTAACACACAGTCAGGACTTAGTCTGTGTTTGTTGAGGAAAGAGATGAGAAGAGGTAGACAAGAAAGCAGGTGATGACAGTGATGGGCGAAGGGTGCTGTCCGAAGGGTGAGCAGGGTGGCAGGAAGGGTGCCCGACTCCAGGGCCTCCTCTGAGCTCAGTGACCCTCTGGCTGCTCCGCCCCTCCTTTACAAAGCCTTTCTATCAGGTTGTTCCAAATAATTCTTGTAACTGTTGTCTCTAGAATACATTTGAAAATTGTCACAATAAAATAATTTGATTAATCAAATTGTATGTAAAGGGAACCCGAACTGTCATTTGCTAGGCCAGTCCCCTGGCAGCTAGTTGCAGCATTCATGTGAGGCAGAGCAGCTCATCTGGTCATTCCCAGGAAAGGTGCACAGGAAGTCACCTGGGAGCTAACGACACAGAGTTCAGGCGCGTGGGCACACTGATTGCGTCAGAGTCTCTGGGGGTGGAGCCTGACCACTCTCAGGGCTTTGGGAAGCTTCTCCGGTAATACTAAGGTGGAATCAAGGTTGAGAATCGTTGCTCTATGGACTCCCAGAAATGGAGGTAGGAGGAAGTGGGAACATTCATACTTCCCAAAGCCAAAGATTTGATTTCAGCTGTAAAGCTGATGCTAATACACTTCAGGCTGAACGAAGACGTTATTTGCTTTAGCTCACTTCAGATTGTTTCAGAGGCTCATAGAACCTCTCTTTGCCTTAAAATGCCTCGGGGTCCACTCCTGTAACAGTCATTTAAAACAAATATGTAATTGTCTAATCAGGGCACAAACCATTTTTCAGACTTGCCCAAGCAACAGTGGCCTAAATATTACTCAGGGTGTCTGACTTCCAGCCCCAGAGGAAGAGTGTATTTGTTTTGATTGTTTTCATGCTAATGAAGTTGGGCCAGTAATTCAGAGTTCCCATCGGGATGGCTGAATCATTTGATGCTATGAATTAGTTCTTTAGACAGAGAGCAGTGGTGTAGAGTTTTTATTGAATTATTCACTTTTAAATGAAATCACTTATGTACCCACTCAATCTAATTTGTTGTGCCATGTTTAATTGATATAAGATAAAATGAGCAGGAACTGGAGGAGTTGGTGGAAATGGCCCAGCCCATTTATACCAGCCAGGTATCAGGAGTAAACTTTGGGAAAATGTGACTAACCCACTTATAGGCCAATAGGTGGGTGTAGCCAGTAGCGGCAGATTTTTCTGCTGTTTCTCCCAGGTAGCCCTGCAGGCAGTAAATAAGGCCTGTATTAGAAGCCACTAAAGCTATAAACACATAGCAGGGAAATCTGCCTAAACTGCCCAGGGAGGTATCAGATGCAATTGGCCTTCTACCAGAAGTGTGTTTGCACTCAAGGTCAAGCCCAATTTGGCAAGAAACCACATGGGGACACTTCACATTTAAACCTCCTTAGGAGACTGGGGCAGGGAAACGAAGGTTACTCTTGGGCTCTTAAGTCAGTGAGCATAGAGAAAATGGGAACTGTTCATGGCAGACAGGAAAAGCATAAACGTGGCCTAAGAGAACCAATGTTCTTATTCCCAGTTGGCAAGCTCCAGCCCGGATCTAAACAACCCATTTCTGGGAACTTAAAATAAAAAATAAGAGAGCAGTCCAATGGACTTTGGACTGCACGGGGCCTTTGATGTGTCCACCAGCAGCAGCGTGGAGAGTGGAGTCTGTGATGTGGGCTTTCTGAGCACGAAGGACTGGACCACCGCCACGGGTTCATCTCTCATTATAGGACCAGAAATAGATGCCCCATCCCAGGAAAAGGGAAATAAGGCTGCATGGAACGTTTCATCTGTTGGAATATTGTTCTGCTCTGCCTGACAAGATTATTGAGTTCTCAGTTCTGTAGCAGCAGCATTGAGTAAGAGTCTGAAAATTGATGCATTATGTACTCGCCTAAAATAGCAAATGCAGAATAGAAAAAGCAGAGCTGCTAGGAAGTGTGCAGAACATATTGATAGAAGGGCCTGCTCTGCCTCTGTCATTACCAGCATGAGAGTGTGTGTCGGAGCAGGGGGTAGATTTCCCATCAGAAACGTTGGCTCTGGAGAGGCTCCCTTCCCGCAATGAGACAGGGGCACGTTTTTTAGCCGACATAACTGAGTGCAAATCCTTCTGTTCTCAAACAGGTGGTGGAAAGTGGGCAATTTGTTTCTTTTCATCTCAGTGTTCTGGGGCTGGTTTATGAGATCGTTGCTTCTGTGTTAACCTCTTTGAATTCCCCCTCAGAACAAAACTCCCCGGCTACTTGCTACCTAATCAACTATTCTTCGCCCTGGTTACAGTTGCCTGGATGGGCAGCAAGGTTCCATGACAGTGAGGTAGAAAATGTGCAGAAAGAACTGTATTGTATTTAGGTAGTAGCCAAGAGAGTCGATTTTAAGTGTTGTCACCACAAAAAATGTTATATGAGGTAATGTATTTCTTTTTTTTTTTTTTGCAATCCAGAAACACGGATTCAAGTTGCCCTGAGTATATGCTCCAGTAACGCACGTTACTCAGCTTGACTGAGCCATTCCACAATGTATACATATTTCAAACTAGCACTATAAATATGAATAGTTTTTATTTGTCAATTAAAAATATATATAAATATTTAAAGAGGAAAAAAACTTTACTATCAGCCCCCAAGAAGAAAGCATCATCCTTTGTCAGCTTAAATGGGACTTTAAAATACCCAAGAACAAATTGAAAGGGCCTTCTGGAATCGACAAGCCTTTTTGCCAATACAGCCCTAGAAGGTGGATAGCTTTTCTTGGGGGGCTGTTGGTGGTCAGGGGAAGAGCCTTGATATGTTGGGCAAGGGTCCTTTCTGCTCTAGTATCATTTGTCTAACCAGCATTCTAACCCTAAAACCTCCTTCATTAGAGCACTTACTCAATTAGCAAACACTAATAGGACACTTATTCGGTGCCAAGCACTGCACCAGCCACTGTGCATGTATTTTTTCCTTTAACCAAAACCCTTCGAAAGAGCATTGTCACTGTTCATTATCCCAGTTAAGGAAACTGAGTTTAAAGGATTGAGTAATTGCCCAGAGCCATGAGGCTGGATTCGAACCCTAAGCCAGCTGATTCCAAATCTCATGTTCTTGCCATGATGCTCCCATTGTCTCCTCGTTTGATTAAGCAGCATTCCTAGAAATACACAGAACCTGGAAGTCCTGTCCCATGTCCCCTCTGCTGCTGCTGCCAGCTGGAATGTCTGACTCCCAGATGTGTTATAACTAAAGTTCCAAAAGGCTGGTTAGCATCTGAGAAAAATCCACTCTCCAGGCTCAGCAAGCAGCCTGATGTGCTAATATCTCCTATGTGGTGACTCAAACTAACCATCAGTAAACCATGATTTGCTGATTGTCACTGGACATTAACCAGTTTCCAGATTCTTACAGGTCACCACAATTTTCGAGAATGTGACCTATTTGCAAAGTAAGGATTAGGCCTTCCTATTTTTTTTTTAATTCTTTATAATCTGCACTATCACTCCTAAGATTAGTGTTTTTAAAAGTTTGGACATTTTCAGATAAAGATTCCTGTCAAGGATGGGGAGTGAGTGTAAAAAAAAACAAAGAAAAACATTGCATAAAAGTTAGAAATCTTAAGGAGCTTAGCACAGGTTAGAGTGACAGCCAGGTTGCTGAAGGCCCAGTTATGCGGGCAGGTGGCTGTACTTGTCATATTAACACTAAAGTTTCAAATTCCAGATTTTTTATTTGCTATTGCTCAATATAGCACGGTACCACTATGATATTGTAAATACTGATTTTAAAATAGACTTTGCTTATACAATAGATTTTGTGAAACAATTTTGATATGTGATAAAGTATTTTGTTCTATGATACACCGTACCAGATCACATCTATTTTTTTAAGGGAGAGATGATTTCGTGTGCTCCTTAGCCTTTGTAGCATACAGGGAAACTCTCTGCATCCTTTTCCAGAAGAAGTCAACATTGTCCAAAACCAAACTCATTCTCTCTCTCTCTCTCCACCTGCTCCATCACACAAGCTGCAAACCTAGGGACATGGTAGACTCTCCCTTTTATCACCCGGGTCCTGACCCGAGTTCTCCCTCAAAGCATCTCTCAGACCTGACCCATCTGTGCCCTCCTGTGAGCACAGCTCTTTCTACCTTCATTTATAGTTTTCTAATTGGTCTTCCTGCTACAAAGTGCTTCAAAATGTCCCCATCAGTCTGTCTTCCACATCACCTGTTTCATCTCTATATATTTCATGTGTGTTGGCTCTTTTATTAAGTACCTACTATATGCCAGACACTCTTTGAGGCACAGGGATACAGACAAGGTCCCACTCCCTCCCATGGAGCTTACCTTTGGGGAAGGGGCGGAAGCCATAGGAAGACAGACAGTCATACAGTCAAGTATCAAACAAGTCCATTTCAGATGGTGGTGAGCACACTGAATAAGGCAGAGTATTAGCTGTTTTCTCCCCTCAAGAATCCTTAAGGGTTTCCCCGTTGTCTACAAACTTAAGCATAAAATTTGCCTATGGTCTACCCCGGTGCACCTGGCTGGCCTCATATCCTACCACACTCCCCTAAACACACTTGTCTCCTGACCTCCAGCCCCACGCGGCCATCCCTACATAGCCCCTCTATTTCACCTGCAGGTCAGGCCTCAGGGGACCTGAATCGTGACCCCCACTCATCTTGGACTCTTGTCCAAGTCCTCCTCATCCTCCAAGGGGTAGTTCATTGCCTTCTTGTCTATAGGGTCTTGGAGATCCCTGTGGGTGGGAAGACCCAGGTAGGCTTCAGGGAGGAAGGACCATTAAAGCTTGAGGGACATTCATTATTCAAGGAAGGAGAGACACTGGCCAAGTGGGCGAGTCACCATCAGCCCTGGCACACCGGGCTCCCTGCGCACAGCACCTGTTCGGTGGCTCTGTCTTCATCCATGTCTATGGGAGTAGCGTGAGGAAGAGAAACAGGGCGTTTTCTGGACCAGGATGCTGAGAACCTCATGTATTCTGATGTCATATCTGCGAATCAAAGCCATGGGCAGCGTGTCCCAAGAGGCCCCACCTTTGCAGGGAGCAGGCAGATGTCCTGCTCCTTAGACCTTCAGTGGCACTGACAGTATTGCACATCATGTAGTAGCTCTAGAAGCCTCCCTCCCCAGACCCTGAGGTTCTTAAAAACAGGACATTTTATTATTTATCTTGCATCCCACAGCCTTAGATGCAGACGTTTCTTGATGGCTCTCTTTTTAGTATATATGTCGCCAGTGTGTTTGGGTGTAGGTGTTAACTGCTGTAAGTGTCCGATTCTCAGGCAGCGGGGACTGGGATCCCGTCAGCTCCTCTGTGCAGTGACCCACAACGAAACACAAACATAAACGCAAATGCTTCTTGGTGATGGTGAGCTGAATAAGCAAATATATAATGGTGTTGCTGACAAACTACTCAAAATCATCTATTCGGAGGAAGGTGTGGGTGCCGGTTCATGTTCAATCCAGTCTTATTTAGCACCTTCGTTAATGATGCGAATAGAAAATAAACACCGGTGTTCACAGATGGTGCTAACTTTGGAGGTGCTGTTAACACAAGTGTCAAGAGAGGAGAAATATAAGCAGAAAACAGCAAAGATGCCAAAAAAAAAAAAAAAGCTGAATACAGCAAAGGGAAAAACATCTCCCAACAGATATAAAATAAAACCCTAAAGACACTAAAGGCATTGGAACAAAAAGTGTCAAAAATGAGACATTAAAGGGTTGGGGGGAGAAGAAGGAAGAGGCATGAGAGGAAGGGGCGGGAAGGATAGGTCTCTGCTGATGGGGGGCGGGGGTCTGAGGCTCTGGAGCCCGCTGTCCCCTTGTGAGAGGTGATCGGATGCTGGCCCGGGCACCCACTGAGGCGGCCCCAGACCTCTGCTCACAGCTGCTGTCCCGTTTGTTTTATGACAGGGTTTTGGTTTGGTTTGGCGTTGTTTTGTTGCTTCTATTTCTTTGTTCTTTCTTTATATTTGAGGGAGCTGTGGGTATAGTGGTGTTCTTTAAGTTTGGTTTTGAAAGATTTCATTATCCCTGGTGGAAAGCATTCATTTGGGCATTCTGGGAGGTCAGAGGAGTGCAGCCTTTACAGAGTCCAGATTCCAAATATATTAACATAAAGCATAATGGAGCATCCTCACCATCTCCATCTGATGTTGGTGGAGGAAAAGCAAATTAGATGACACAACAGTCACCGGGCCTTTCAGGGTGAGTTCCCCAGGTCCCCCCAGCACGCAGAGGCCCTGCTCTGATTCACCTTGCTGGGGGAGGGCTGCCGAGGCACAAAGATTAGGAACCTGGCCGGGCGCGGTGGTTCACACCCATAATCCCAGCACTCTGGGAGGCCAAGGTGGGAGGGTTGCTTCAGCCTAGGAGGTTAAGACCAGCCTGAGCAATATAGTGAGACCCTGTCTCCACAAAAAATTTAAAAATTAGCTGGGCAGTACCACCCAAGAGGCTCCACTCTCGCAAGGAGCAGGCAGATGTCCTGCTTCTTAGACCTTCAATGGCACTGACAATATTGCACATCATATAGTAGCTCTAGAAGCCTCCCTCCCCAGACCCTGAGCTTCTTAAGAACAGAGGCACATGCCTCTACTCCCAGATACTCGGGGGGCTAAGGAGGGAGAATCGCTTGAGCCCAGGAGTTCAAGGCTGCAGTGGGCCATGATCACACCACTGCACTCCAGCCTAGGCAACAGAGTAAGACCCTGTCTCTAAGAAGAAAAAAAAAAAAAAAAGAATAGGAACCTTTGGTTGACAGAAACAGAAACCAGGAGTCTCCATGGAGCAACAGTCCTCCTCAGGGACTCCAGATGGAAAGTCGAGACAAAGACGTGCCCTGGGAAATAGCCCAAATGTGCACAGATTCTCCAAGCACCAGGAAAGTACCCCTTTCTTTGACAGCCTGGACTCATCCATGCCTGGAAACACCAATGTCTTCTGGCCAGAGGCCAGGGAGCTAAAGGAGCAAGGCCCTGGAAGAGAAATATACAAGAGGTGAAAGTACCTCTGCAGCAGGGGCACAGTTCAGGTTGGAAGGTCCACACCCGAGCATCATGAGAGCAGATTCCAAGTGCTCATTTCTCTGACTCAGAAGCAGCTGGTATTAGAGGATTCCATGCTGCAGAGGCCGCACTTCACAGAGAGCCAGGACAGCATTCGGGTGTGGAGACCCAAAGGAATGGGTGCAGAGCGCTGCTCGGGAGATAGACGCCCTGGGCCAGGTCCTGGCCTCCCTCTTCCCACCTCCAAAAAGTTACTTGACCTTTCTAAGCTTCTGCTCCTCATCTATCAAGTGAGCATAATGACAGTGCCCACAGTGACAGCTCTGGTAAGGATTAAATGAGATGACGCATGTGAAATGTTTAATACAGTGCCTCGTGCCTGGTAAATTCTTAATAAATGGATGATGATGATTTTCAACCTTCTCCCTCTAATCCAAGACCCTTTAAACTACATAAGCCATGCTGTTAAGTAGCACCAGCCCCAGCCAGCAAACAGCTAAGTGAGCACTAGAAATAATCTGCCTACATTACTCAGGATATTACTGAGAAATCCGCGTGGAACCCGTGTCTGCTCATCTCCACTGACCCTCGGGACGTAAAAATGACATGTTCACTGGTAGAATTCCTGAAACTTCTCTAATCTTGCCTATATGCTTCCAAAGTCCATTAGTCTAAATGTTTTCCACGCTACCAAATGTTTTTATTTCCCCTAGTATTTCATTAGCAGTGGGGAGGGAACACCTGATACAGGGTAGAAGATCAAAGTCCAGCATGACCGGGTTCTGGCGAGGACTCTCTCCTTGGGTTGCAGACTGCCACCTTCTCTGTCCTCACGTGGAGGGAAGAGAGAGAGAGCAAGTGCTGTGGTGTCTCTTCTTTCCATCAGATCAGGCCCCACTCTTAAGACTTTATTTAACTTTAATTACTTCTGTAAAGGCCCTATCTCCAAATATGGTCATGTTGGGGCTTCAACATAGAAATTTGGGTGGGGGAGACACAATTTAGTCCATAGCACTATTGTTCTATTATTATTTTATTCCCCTTCTATTTGATTTCTATTTTTATCGTACTGTAGACAGAGAATATAGTTTCTGTATGATGCTGATTCTTAGGTTCTCATTGAGCTTTTTTTATGGTCTAGTACCTGTTTTATGCATACTTTAAAGGAATGTGTATTCCCTAATCGTTAAGTATAGTGAACACACACATACTTACAAGTTTATTAAGTGTTGAAATCTATGTCCTTTTGCTGTTATTGTCTGCTGATCTGTACATTTTGAAGAAAGGCGTAAGATCATTTCTTATGATTGTGGACTTATCCTGATATTATTTGTAAGCCATGTATGAGAGTATCTTCCCGGTGAACTATTCCTTGATAAAGAAAAAAATTCCATAATGAGCTTTTTCCCCAGCAGTGCTTTCTGATTGATATTTGACTTATATTTCTTATCCCATCCCTTTTGTTAACTGTCATGATTTAGATGCGTCTCTTGTAAGTAGCATATAGCTGCATTTTTCAGTGAAATCTGAGAAATACCTTCTCACCAGAGCTTGCACGTCTCAGTTTATTGTGTTCGTTTGTACGTTTAAGCTTATTTATCCCATGATTAGTTTGTGCTCTCTTGTCCCTGCCTTTCTCCTTTGCTTCTTTTGCTCCCCTTTCCCCTGCCATTAGAAGGATCAGATTGCTTCTTGCCCTTCCTTCTGCTGCTTTGGGAACCATACATCACAGTTCACCGTTCTCATTTCCCATTAAGTTTTTCACATCCGTGCTTGTCTGAAGGAAGCCTGAAGTCCATCGATCTCCCTGCCTCCTCCCAAACGAGACAAAGACCTCCAAATGCTTTCCTGGGACGACCACCCCATCTTTCGTGGTGGTGGTGTGCAGGATTTTAGTTCAGTAAGGTTCAAACCCCACGTTAGTCACTTTTAGTATTATTTCCATGGTGAGTGCTTATTGAGCTCACCTGCGTGCTTACCTGTTTATTTGCTCCTGGCTGCATCTCACGCTGCATCCTCTCCTTCCAGATCAGCACCTTGCCGAGGGACGTGTCCCCGCAGAAATTCCTCATGGGACAGCTGAGGTCGGCTGACTCCTGGAGCCCTGGTTGTCTGAGAAAGTCTTTGTTCTGCCCTCACTTTCAGACATAGATTGGGTGTAGAATTCTAGGCTGACAGTTGTTTTCCTTTAACCCTTTGAAGGGTCTGCATTTTCATCGTCTCCTCACACTTGATGGCAAGACCGACTGTTCTTTTCTAAATAATGTGTCTTTTCTCGCTGGGCATTCTTAAGGTTTCCTCTTTGCCTTTGGTGATCTGCAGATTTGCTTTTCAAGAGGTCAAGAGAGGATAAAGTTAGAAGCTCCCATTTTTCACTGAAAAATTGTTTGTTGGTTTATTTGTTTTCCCACCCAGTGGTTCCTTTGCCCTGCTCGAAGGCAGACTTCTGATGTCCTTCCACAGGCTGGGCAGCGACACGCAGGACTTCAGTCCTCGTTCCCTCCCATGTGGCCCTGGGCCTGACTCCTGCTCAGGCTGGCACTTCTGGGGCTGGGCACCGGCCTGCCTTCCTCCCACGCTGGCTGCACATCCCTCCTTCCTCCTGATACCTGGAGGTCACCCTTCCTTTCCTTTAGCCCCCACTTTGATTCTAAATATCCTCTCTGTGGAATTGTATTCAGCACTTCAAGAGGCTTGCAAGAGTCAGGCTTGCCGGCCCGTCCCTGCTGCTGGAACCAGCACAGCAGAGCCCCTGCCTAGCGCTGTGAGAGAGCAGAGGCCCGCCCATGGCGACCCAGCTCAGCCTGGGGGTGGGCGCTGGGGCAGGCAGTTCTCAGTTCTCAAAGGCTCTGGGCATGACTGAAAAAAGGTCAGCAGGGCAGCAGCAGGATCTTTTTGTGCCTTTAGAATATCTCTCTGATGACCACATGGAGGATGTGCTTCCACACAGGGTGTGGGGCAGACGGAAGGTGGAGAAACCATTAGGGCTACAGGAGTAACCAGCAAATGGGGATGAGGGTCTAGGCTGTGGCTGTGGCCGCGGAGAGAAACAGAAAGGGCATCAGTGGAACTCAGGGCCGCTGTGTGGGCTGCGGAGGAGGAGGGAGCTGGGCTGACTCCTGGCTCTCTGGCCTCTGTGGCTGGGTACCGGTGCTGCTCTCGCTGCACGTGCGTGACCAGAGGAGGAAGCAGCTTTGGGGAAGAGGCCAAGAGGCCAAGCTCGGTGTTGGACATATGAAGGCCCAGCTGTCTGAGGAGCATTCAGGGGATTTGTCTAGAAAGTGGCTGAAAATATGTGCTTGGACCTCAAGCTAGGATAGGGGACACTGACTGGGTCATTGTCACTGAAATCACAGGCATGGGTGATGCCACTGTGAAATAATGTATAAAATGAAAAGGGCTGAAGACAAAGCAATATTTAAAGAGTGGGGAAACAAAACAAAGAACAAAAAAAAAGCTCCTGCAGTCCTGTTTATTCTTGAGGCATCGATCTGGGGGTTACATCTTCTGGGAAGCCCACCTCAGCCACCCAGGGTCAGGTGGCCTCCCTGTGCGTCCCGTACTTATCGCAGGGTGCTAAGATGTGCCCATCTCCCCCCTGGGATGGATGTCCTAGCTCAGGGCCTGCATCCTGTCACTTTGTGTTCCTCTCTCTCTAGACAGCACCCCGCCCCCCAGGGGTGCTTAGTGTGTAGCTGTCAAGAGATCTCAAGCAGGCTGGGGAGGAAGGGGTGTTTGTGGTCCCTCAAGGCACAGAGAGCCATGGGGGAAGGGTGTCCCAGGCCAGAGGCACCGGGAGTAGTGTGGGGACACAGCCGGGTTAAGCCCAGATAGTGCCCCCTGGGAGCCAGGGCGGTGCCAGCGCCATGGTGGAGGCAGATGCCAGGCTCGGGTGAGGTGTCGGCGTACTGGCTGCCAGTGGCATTCAGACGTCACCCAGCTATTTCATGACAAGAGAAAAGAAGTGCTATTTTCGAAATAAAAATTGTTTTGCGCCATCCCTCACCAGCTGCAGGCCTGGAAAGGACTCAAGAGAGGAGGAAGCACAATGCAACCCCTCTGGGGCTTGCCTGGGCGCTGGGCTCACAGCCTCACTTTATTGGTGACTGCGGTAAAAGTGTCCATTCGACCCTGACAGAAACAGAAGTAGCACTTCCTAAGGCGAGATTTTGAAAGAGAAGCCCTCTGCGGTTTGACTCAGCATGGGGACTTGCGTCTCGGAGGAAGTAAAATGCGAGTGAACAAATGTGGGCGTGCTCTCTGGACGCCACGATCAGTAGCCATTGTCCTCAGCGAGAGCCAGAGAGCACGTGTGTATGTCCTGGGACCTCCCAGTGGAAACGGCCTGCCTTTGTGACTGTAGGGTTTACCATGAAGCACTAAATACACTCATCATCACTCTGAAAAGCCTCTGTTTACTACCTGCCTGTGCTTCGTGCAAGGCAAGGTTCCTCCTGCCACATCCTGTGACCAAACATGAGAGAACGTTGCATTAGTCTCTCAGCAAGCTGCCGTGCACCCCACTTCTACTGCATTTCCCCTTAGAGTGCATGTCAGAACCAGGACGGCCCTCCCAGCAGCTGCCACTGGAATGCTTCTGGGCAGAGAAGTGGCTCACTGGTCTCCTGAAGTCCTGCGTGGACCTTGTGGGCCTGGGCGGGCCAGTGGGTGAGAGTCTCCCGATCCCAGCCGAGCCAGGGCTACCTGCGACTTCCCGGGGCCTAGAGCCCTGCGCTGCCCAGCTGCCCAGGGTCTGGACAGGAGGGGATGTCTTCTGGGCTGACTGAGCTCCCGGACAGACTTGCATCGTCCCCCTTCGTGGCAGGGCCTGTAAACGCCTGTAAACGATCAAGTCTTGCACTACCTCGCGGGTTTCTCTAATGAGCAGAAGATAGGAGTCTAAATGAAAAATGAAGGAAAGTAATTTGATAAAGGCCATTTGCCTGCAGTGATGGTTGGAACAGATGAAACAAGATGAAAGCCCCCGAATTCCAGTTTGCTGAGCCACTGAGTCCTGTAATGGAATATGGGAGCCACGCAGCCAGCCTCCCTGGCAGCTGTCATTTGGCTTGGCGCACCCTCGGGGGGCGGCGCTGCCTCCATCGATAATACTCGTTTCCTTTCCTTTGAACGACAGGGAGGAAGTCTGCTCTGTAAAGGTTTCCAAAGCATGGCGAAGCTCCCGCGGGAGATAAGTCACAGAGCCCCGAACATCTCCTTGGTCGGGTCCTGCTAAGGCTCTGCCTGCAGAATAGGCACAAGAAATCTCTTGCTGCTCTTAAAATAATGTGGGCTGAACTTAACACTGGGAGAGAAAAAAATGGTTTCAGGGCAAGTTCTTATTTTTCCTTAGATCAATCTACTTTTTAAGAAATTAGTGTGGTAAAATACACAAAACGTAAAATTTCCCATGGGTAACGTGTAGCACATTCACAATGTTGTGTAAGCATCACTTCTAACTGGTTCCAGAATGTTTTCCTCCCCTCGGAAGGAGACCACGCACCCTCTAAGCAGTCCCTCCACAACCCCACAGCCCTCAGCAACCACTAAGCTGTTTCCTGTCTCTATGGGTCTGCCTATTCTGCATATTTCATATAAATAGAAGTTTATAATATATTGGCTTCTTTCACTTAGCGTAGTCTTCAAGGGTCATCATGTTGTAGTATGTATCAGTACTTTCTTCTTTTTTATTGCTGATTAATATTCTATTGAATGATAACATTCCATTTAATGGACGTACCACATTTTGTTTATCCATTCATCCATTGATGGATGCTTGCATGGTTTCTGCCTTTTGCAAATAGTGCTGCTAGGAACACTCATGCACAAGTTTTTGTTTGCACATCTGTTTTCAGTTCTTTTGGGTACATATCCAGGAGTGGAATTGCTGGGTCATGTGATAATTCTATGTTTAACTTATTCAGGAACCACTAAACTCAACCCGTGTTTCCTTACTCTGTTGTCTGTCAGTGGCAGTCCGTATTATAGATGGCTCCAGCTGAGTGTTGCTCAGCCAAACTCCAGAACACAAGACTGGTTCTTCTTCCTGCCCTTGTTGTTCCGTTATGAACTCAACCCTCTCTTCTGCCCAGACCCCACAGCAGCCCCACGCAGACAGGCTGGGAGTCAGGCCAGGTGCGATCGGGGCTGTTCCAAGGAAAGAAGCATATACTGTCTCTTACTATGGCAAAACAGGGAATCTCTTTGCTGAGGAGCAGGCCTCCCCACGGGGCCCTGCCGGCTCACAGTCTGTCTGGCCACTTTCCCTTTAGAATGAACTCCATGGACTGGGCAGTTTTCAGTCCTAAGAGGATCTTGACCAGTCAGCCCATCGCTTTCCTCACTTACGAGGCTGCAGTGAGTGTGCGAAGTTGATGGGTGAGTAGACAAAGTTGTGTTGCTGGGAGAAAGCAGTTTGCAGAGCAGACGGACCAAGGCCTGCACCCTTCCGCTGGCCCTGCAGGTCCAGAGCCGGTGGCCGGGCTAGCGCTGCCGTGAGCACCTGGGGAGGGGAGCAGCCCTGTGTGCAGAGCACCTCGTGTATGAGTCCCCTGAGACATCCTGGAAGTGGAGCCCAGTACATGTGGCACGAATGCTCCATTAAACTCAGAGGATTTAAACAGAGGATTAGAATCCACCCCCAAGGAAGTAAAACATTCAGGAAGGAAATATTCAAAACAGAAACATTCATATGGTTTCATGAACTATGCTAAAATGTGTGAAGAACAGAAACTGATTTGGTAGTAATAGCTCTCCTGATCCATCTCTTTTGGAGGTTCTTAGCACTTGACTGAGAAAGGAGAGAAAATGCTTCTGTGAAGCAAGATCATAGTGTAAGCCCCACACACATTTTTCAAAGCACCCACATGCGTTGCTGCCAGACTGGAAACCCCGTGAGGACAGACAGCCTGCCGAGGCCCAGGAGAGGCCCCCTCTCTCTGGCTACAAACTGGTTTCTGTATTTCCAGTGCCTGCCGGGAGTGAGTGTGTAGAGGGCATGTGGCTGGATTGATGAGTGGGTGAAATTATTTGCTCCATTCGCCTTCACCTGTAAAGAATGTGTTTATTGGCCGGGCGCGGTGGCTCACGCCTGTAATCCTAGCACTCTGGGAGGCCGAGGCGGGCGAATTGTTTGAGCTCAGGAGTTCGAGACCAGCCTGAGCAAGAGCGAGACTCCGTCTCTACCAAAAATAGAAAGAAATTAATTGGACAGCTAAAAATATAGAAAAAAATTAGCCGGGCATGGTGGTGCATGCCTGTAGTCCCAGCTACTTGGGAGGCTGAGACAGTAGGATCGCTGGAGCCCAGGAGTCTGAGGTTGCTGTGAGCTAGGCTGACGCCACGGCACTCACTCTAGCGAAGGCAACAAAGTGAGACTGTCTCAAAAAGAAAAAAAAAAGAATGTGTTTATTATGCACATTTGACAGTGGTAACAGGCAGACTCACAGAGGTTTGAGTGACTTGGACAAGGTCATGAAGCCAGTAAGCCGGCAGAGCCGGGACAGAATCCAGACCCTCCCGCCCTACGCCCTTGCTCTTGCATTAAGACCTCAAAGGAATCAGGAAAGATCTCAAGTGGGCTTGGAAAACTCCACGCAGAAGTCCTGGGGGGAGTAGGGTACCCCCACTAAATGCCACCTCTTCTTTCCTAACGTGTCTCTGATTGGCTCTCGTTCTGCCGAGGGATATTGCTGGGAGGTGGGAATTAGATGTTTGCCACAGACCAATACTGTGGTCCAGGACAGAGGGCAGGCTCAGGCACGTGGCTGAGCGAGACGGCGGCGGGCCGTCGGCGCATGTCAGTGCCTTGGGAATCTCCTGCCACCCTGGGCTCCTCCACCCAGAGAGAAGGGTTAATAGGACACTCGCGCCACCAAGCCCTGTGGGCTGGGCCTGTACATGGAACGCCGGGGACCAGCATTGCCCGTGGGAAGAAGACAACCAACCGGCTGTCCTAGGACGGTACACACCACCAGGGAGGGGACCCGGCAGCTGCAGGGCTGGCACAGGAGAGCTGGGACAGGAGAGGGACGGGGCCCGGAGCTCATCACTTCTGCAGTGCAGAAGAATCAGAGAACCCAGCACCCAAGTCCTGCTTTCCTTCTTGCTACCCGAGGGGAAGCTTCGCTTCAGCAGAGTGGTGGCCCTGGGGAGGGAGCAGAGCCAGCCTCGCAGTCTGAGCAGTGTTGACTGTGTGTTATCTGCTCCGAGCTTCCGGAGCACAGTTCTGCTCTTCCCTCTGTTGGAGGCTCCTGAGGAAGGGACTGTTCCTCCTCCTCACGCTCCCTCTCCTGCCAGCTTCCTCCCCTGGCCAGTGCGTCCTCCACCACGATTAGGGGCAGGGAGAGGGGCTTACGGCCCAGCCCGCTGCGGGAAGAAGGACCTGGAGCAGTGGCCCTCTGCTGCTTTTTTAATCCTGCAGCCCCCACAGGGCTCCACAGCAGCTGTTCGCTCCTTTGTCCCACCAGCTCAAGCCCCTGTGTCCAGACAGCAGAGCAGACACTGGAGACACACAGGCCCAAACTCGGGCCAGGGCGGAGGCGGCGCCACTCCGCTGGCCCTGAGTGAGCTGAGTCTGGGACAAGCAGAAGGGGACACATTGTCTGGGAAGGGGACTGCAGCCAGGGGGTCCTACTGCGAGGAGTGCGCCCCAACTGTATGAACACAGGAGCAGGAGGTGAGGGCGGCTGATGCTTCCCATTTTCTTTCTGTTAGTTTTTCCAAGCTGACTTGGAATATGGCCCGTTTAGAGCCCATTCCCTAAGACTCTGAATCACCAGGTGATTCTAGAACCCCCTGGGAGCACGTCACTGTGCCAGGCTCCACAGGAGAAGGGGCAGGGCAGACCCCCGACTCCCGGCAGTGTGCGAGGGGAGGGCACCGTGAGGCCCTGCCAGGTCAGGAGAGAGACTCCTCCAGGGAGGCTCCCAGAGGACTTGAGTCCAGCAGGGAGGGACCCAAAGGCCATACCACCGTTGACAGAAGGGAGACAGGGAGGCTGCCCAAGCCTGGCCCTGGGATGAGGCCGGACAAGAGCCGTAGGCCGGGGCTGCGAGTCTACCTTCCCATCGAGGAGCCCTGGCCCCTGCAGGAACGAAGAGGGCCTGAGTCACTGCCTCTGATGGACTCTGCTATTTTTATGTGCAAGTCCGGGTAAAAATAGCTGTCTAAGCCAAGGTTTTAGCTGCCACTGACAAGACATTAAGTATTAGATACCTAATGCCCACAAGCAATAACCACGGGTCTCTTCCTGTGTCCATTTTCCACCTCTCCCACAAGGTTAATGAGAAAGCAGGCAGAAAGCAGCTATGAGAAGGGCCCCTAAGAATACCTCAAATTACTTCCCAAACTTTAGGGCCTACTGCGGGATGTGCCCACCACATATCCATGGAAAGCGTGCCCTGGGTCGGGTGCTGCAGCGAAGCCCACGTGTTCTCAGCACACTGACCCCGTGGATCCACTGCGCACTGGGCCCCTTCCGGCAGCCCGTGCAGCCTGATGCGTGGCCGCCGCATCCGAGCGGTGGTGCCTTCCAGGCCAGCCAGTGCTGAGAAAGTGCCTCCTACTCCCATCGGCCCGACGAAAGCCTGTCTGCCTGGGCAGAAGCTCAGTGTGTGCCGGCCTCCGCCCTGCCCCTGCCCCTGCACGTGGCCACAGCCGCTTGGCGTGCGCGCTCAGCACTAAGAGCAACATTAGCCCAGCGATGCCAGCAGAGTGTTCAAGGGGACCTGGCCTGTCCACACCCCAAACAGTAGTGCCAAGAGTGATGGAGGAAGCCCCAGGGCATAGGCAGGTGGAGGAAAGCCAGCCCATCCTGTGGCCACCAGGCCTTCCTCCTTCTCCCCTCCGCCCAGCTCCAAGAAAGCTGGCAAGGCACCAGCCAGGGTACAGCGCGTGGGACTGCGCTGGCATGTATGAGCAAACGTTAGGTGCCAGCCTATTTCGACAAGTTTCTCAGCTTTTAAAATAAGCAGCAGCTTCTCAGGGGTACTCAGTGCAGTGTGAGGAGCTGGAGGAAAGGGTTCCTTCCTACTCAGCAGGTAGAGCGTGACAGCACCCCGACTCAGCCTCCTCAGCTCTCGGCCCACCTGGCGGGAAGCCCCTGCTGAAGCCCCCAGCACGCAGCCCGCAGGCAGGGACCGCCTGAGCGCCTGCCGCATGGCTCCCCGGGGCTGCCAAGTGGGAGCCCCGCCGACCCGCCTGGTTCCACAGCTGCCAGCGTGGTGGGGACCGTCCACAGAGCACCCCAGGCAAAGCCGAGCCACGGCCCCAGCCCCAGCCCCCAGAATGAAAGCAGCCTTCTCAGGCCTTGGGGGACCTGGACTCCGTGACAGGCAGGGTTGAGCCAGTGGGACTCATGGAAGACATTTCTCTCACCAGGAGAGGAAGGAGAGTCTCCATTGTCCCTGCACAGAGAGCCCCATGGCCGATAAGTAGTAACGAGTCACAGCCTGGCCGTGGGATGCCTAAAGCTCCAGGGTCTCAGCTCGCAGCCCCAGCCAGACCTGGTGGCTGTGGTCCAGCCCCACGTCCCTCCTGGAGCTCCTGCGAAGAAGATGGCAGCTGGGGATGGCCAGGGGAGTAACCGCCCACTCCAAGCTACCTGCTAACCGCCCCTCTGGTCTCTTGTCTTTTTGGTTCTTCAGTGAGAAACGCCACCTTCAAGTGAACGTCACCAACCCGGTGCAGTGCAGCCTGCACGGGAAGAAGTGCACCGTCTCCGTGGAAACTCGGCTCAACCAGCCGGAGCCCGACTTCACCAAGAACCGCTCAGGCTTCATCCTCAGTGTGCCCGGGAACTGAGGCCGCCGGGGGAGGCCTGGCCCGGAGCCCGCAGCCCGCAGCCTGGGCCCGGTCTGGCTGCAGCCACCCTGCTCGCCCCGCTAGAGAGCAGCTGGCCAGGGCCCGCGCCCGGGCAGGAGCCTCTTCCCCTTCTCTGAGGCTGTTGCACCGTGAGGTTTCTTCCCGGCTTTCTGCCTTTGGTATCCGCCTTCCTCTGTCCTAACTTTCCATGGTCCCTGCTCAAAAAACCAAAGACCCTGGTGCCCCACCGCAGACCCCCGGGCTCACAGCCAGACCACGCCTCGCCTCAGAGGCAGCTGGACAGCGCCTTAGTTGGCGCAGGCGTTCCTGGAGCGGCCAGGTCAAGTCAGCACTCCTCGAGCCAGTGACCAGCTGCTGACCCCTGCAAACGGACAGGCGGGAGAGCCCAGGACGCAGCTTCCCAGCCAAAGATGTGCTCGCTTGGGGTGTCGGGGAGACCTGGTAGACGTGAGCTGGGGGTGCAGCCCTGCACTCTCCGTGACCCCACCTGCCACCCCTGCCCCCCAGGGTGACCCAGCCCTCAGGTCCCGGCTCAGGGAGGCTGGTCTCAGAGCTCAGCAGACTCCCCCACCCCACCGCCAGCAGCCAGCCAAAGCCACCAGGTGAGCAGGGGCACCTGCAGAGCCCAGCCCCTCAGCCAGGAGTCATGCCCAGCTGGGACGCCAGTGTCCCCAGCCTGCCCCTGAGCGTAGCTCTGGAGAGAGCAGTGTGCCCGTGCCCCGGGATCGTCTTACCTAACCCACAGCCCGTGGCCGTGACCATCTTACACTTACTTTTGCAGTTTGCAGGGCTGCTAATCAGGTATCTGCTGTCACCACACTTGTGTCAAGAATCCTAATAAGAAAATTTTGCTGCCGGGGAGGGGAACACGCAGGGCTGGCAGCTCTCTCAACACCTCGCAGGCCTCCCCTCACTGGAGAACTAGGACAGGGCGGGGCCGGAGCACGCAGGAGTGACAGGAAGGGAGCGACAGAGACAGCGTGGGGTCCTGGCACTGCAGGCCAGGCCAGGACGCCACCACCACACCCAGCACATGGCCCCAGAGGCCTCGCCGAGCCCACCTCCTCCCCCAGCCCCAGCTGCCGACCATGCCGTGCGCGGCCCAGGCCCCGACCGGAGCCTTGAAGGAAGAGGGGTTCAGAACCAGCCCGTGTTGTGAGGAGACGCGGGTGAGCCCGCGCCTCAGGAGGAGCAGGCGGGGGTGCCACAGAGGGGCGTACTGAAGTCTTCACTTTCTGCCACAGACGCTGCCCCCAGACCTGGCAGCCCCACGTGCCTGTGTGCAGGTCCCGCGCCTCACGGGGAGGCGCCTGCAGCCTGGTCTCATGCCCACCCCCACCCCTGCTTCCCCGGGCTTGCAGACATTTGCACTATGTGCAATTTGCAACAAAGAATCCTGCTGGCATCCTGTCCTTGGGAGCCCTGTCTGCAGGCGCAGAGCTGCCACCAGCCGGGTCTAGCAACGCGCACAGCTTTGCCAATTACCAGTAGATACTCGTTGAACCATGTAACTGGAACTTCACCTCTCCTGTCCACCTATTTCCCCAAACTTGTTGCTTTACACTAGACACATGCAAATGTATGTTTTAAACACACCAAAACAGATCATGCCAAATGAGTTGCCTGTCGGAGGCTGGAGAGGAAGCGGGTTTGGGTTTGGTCCTTCCCAGCCCCTTGGATGTTGCCTCGGGCCCTCAGCCCCAGCGCCAGGGCCTCCCAGTCAGGGCCACAGGCCAAGCACTTTTTCATGATGTACTAGAAGCCACGGTGTGTGGCCACTGCAAAGGGATCGGGAATTAGGGAGTGACCGTGGTGATGCGTCCAGGGTGCCGAGGGAAAGGAAGAGGACACGGTGATTGTACGCGATGAAGTGTTTCTCCTGATTTAATTAAATGCAATTTTATGGTTTGGTGCGTATATTCCTATTTTCCATTAAATTAACTTTATTTCTAAAGCATATTTTGATTTACCATCAAGAGCAATAAAGCATTAAATCTTATTTTTAAAGGTGTTCGTTCTGCATTTCTGTCACTGAAAACCTAATCGTGAGCTTTTCGTTTATGTAACATCGTTAACTGTTATCCCAGAGGACGGAAGGGAGAATTAAGCACAAATAGTGTAAAAATGGAGGCTCATTTGCGTGAGGCTTTTCAACAAAAATATTAGTGACCGAGAAGCAGGCTGTGAGGCGGTCAGAGGGGCCAAGGCAGTGGAGGCCCAGCGCTTCCCTGCGCCGTCTTGGGGCCTGGGCCGTAGCGTCCGACCGGAAGCTCACTGCTCCTGGGGGAGAGCATGCTTACTGACGGTAAAGCAGGTGGTATGAAGGAAGGGCTCAGATCCCCCAGCAGCACCTTGGGGACAGGCAGGTGGTCTGAGTGAAAGGGGTTGGGAGGGGAAGTGTGGGGGCGGCAGGACCAGAGACAGAGACAGCAGGAAGCAGCTCCCCAGGGGAGGGGGTGAGGCCCTCTGGGGCGGCAGGGCCCTGCAGCCACAGGGTGCTTCCCGGTCTGTCACTGGTCATTGGCAGAAAAGAACATATAGTCGCAGCTTCTGTGACTCAAGACCAAGAGAGTTGCTTTGAGAAAAGCAGAAGGCCTTGATCACAAGACTAATGGCTCCCAAGCCACAACCTGAGCACAAGAACGGCCTTCCTGGCACCCGGGGATAGACAGCTCTGGACCTCAGGGCGGTAGGGCTGGGGAGGGCCACATCCCCACTACCCTCTCCCTGAGTCTGAAGCTAGTGGCACTAGTGGGCCTTGGGCTGGCAGTCAGGACCGGCGCAGACTGCTTGTGACACCCTTGCCACAATTATGGGCTGGGGGGGCTGCTTACCTGGGAGCCCCAGGGCTGGATTTCTCTCTCAGAAACCTGGTCGGAGCTAAATTGGCAAGGATGGCCAGTTGGGACACCTGTCCACCCGTTGGCCTGGGAGCCCCTAGGCAGGGAGCACCGAGCAGCCAGGCCCAGGGACACATGGGTGCAGCAGCCTCAACACAGGGAGTCCAAGGCTGGGAGCCCTGAAGGACCCACTCGGCCAGCTCTCACCAGGCCATGCTTGGGCCTGGCCCTCCTTGCCTGGAGGTTCCAGTCACCCAACTCCACCAAAGCAGCCTTCGGGGAACGCCTACCCCCGCCCTGTCTGGGCACTAAACCAAAGCTGACTTAACCTGTGCTTCTTCCTTAATCACCTTAGTGTGTTAAGCCCTTTCCCCCAACTCTGTCCGTCTCCCCTCCCCCTTATGTAACACAAATCCAATTATGTTCTGAGTGCATCATTCATTTATTAAAGGGGCCCCCAACCTGCTCACAAATGATGGGCCCACAAAAAGACGTAATGGATGGTCAGTGCATTTTATTGAATCAGCACAGTACAAAAATAAATAAAAATAAGGGAAGGGGAATTAAATTACAGCCAAACTGAGCTTCATGACTTTGTCAGATTATAAACCACACATACTCACACACTACACATACATACAAAATGAGACAAATATAAATTATTAACAACACCCACAGTTTGGTCAAAGAATAGCTACAGAAGAAATTGCACTAAAAAAACCAACAAACAGCACACGTGTGTAATTAGCAGTTTCAAATATACAGCTATGAATAATTCTGAGTGAAAAAAATGGCACATTTTCTTTTCATTGCAAGTTTTAACAACTGTTGGAACAAAACTAAATTCTAACAACTGCATGGAAAGAATATATCAATCCTTCAGGTTTACAATTAAAAGAGAAAAACCAAATCCTGAACTATTATTCCTGTGGCTTGTTCTGTGCATGGGTGTAATTTTCACAGCCATCTGTTCTAAGATTATTTTTCTTAAGACACAAAATGCTCCTGGTTTGCATGCACAATATCACTGTAAAAGCAACAATTAAAGAATAAAGGTTTTTTTGTAGATTAGTTTTTTTTATTGTTGTTCTAAAAGTAGTCTTCATAGCAGCATGTCACATGGGTTCGTTGCTTGCACACTCAAGTATATCAGTTGTTCCTTTACACAATACTGATGACCAGTGCGAGGGGAGAGAGGAGACACGACAGGCTTCACACGGAGGGGACTAGAGAGTTGCTTCTTTCGTCCCCAACCACTCCTGAAAGGTGCACCTCCTCCAAAAAAATTAAAAAATACGGAGAAAGAGAAGGAAACAGACACAAAACTGGAATCCCGTGGCTGCGACTTAACCGCATAGTTCCAGGCCAGGTCCAGCCAGCCGAAGGTGACTACAAACATGCGCCCTCCTGAGACTTGGCACCGACTCTCCCTCTTCCAAGCCACCAGGGCTCTCCCGCCTCAGGTCGTGTGGCAGCAGGATCAGCAGCCCGGCCATGTGGAAACCCAGCAGAGAGAGGCTGCGGTGAAGCCCGTGCTGGCGGCCGCAGGTTTCTCCTGGCACCGCATCCGATTATCTGACAGTCCCAGGAACGGCTGAGCTGGGCCTCGAGGGGCAGTCGGCCAGCAGGCCTCTTCCCCACCTCTGGGAACAGTGCAGGCCAGAAGGTTCTGCTCCAGGCCTCTGAAATCGGGCCCTTGATTTCACAGCTTTCTCTTTTTCATGTGAGTATCAGTAGTGCTTGTGCTGAAATCGGCAGCCACCTTGAACCTGATCCTATGTAAAATGACACTCTGCGCCCCAGTCCCGAATCCCAGCACTGCCCAGGGGCCTGGGGCTGGAAGAGAGAATCCTCTGTAGCGTCTTCACGTTGGTCTTTGTTCTCCAAAGCCGGAGCGACGGACCACGGAAGAACACTTGCTCCCTTCTCTTGGTCCTCTCCCAAGTCCCAAGCCACCAATGTGGGAGAATTAGACAGAAAACCGACAAAGTACACATCGTGTGTTTTTACAGCCACCAGGGTAAGGTAGGAACCAAAACCAGCAGCTGCAAATGACCAGTTGTAGAATCAGCAGGCTTCCAAAGCAATCAGGAGTTGCACTCCCATCTTTTAATTGCCTCCAAGATCCAGCTGTCTCACTGGCCTTGCGAGGCAAGGCTTCCTCTCCAGAAGAAACTGAACTGTTTGGAAACAGCTTTAAATTAACAGGGGTGGGGGGTGGAGGAACGCCATTATCACATCACCCCAATCCCTGACATCTCCTCCCCAACCCGGGCTCTGCAGGACAAATGTCATGTGCACCAGCAAAAGGCCTCAGTCCTTAGGTGGGCACTGGCTTGGTCTCGGGCATGGCACCCCCCCCACCCCGCACCTGCCCAGAAGGCAGGCTGTTGCTGACTGGCACCTGCAGTTGTCCCAGCATTTGCCACAGGGTGACTACACTGCAGTATTCAAATGAAAAATTCTCCCAGGAAAGGAGTTGTCCCCAATGTCACCCCACCCCTTTAGCTGGGACCCAAAATGAGAGAATTTAATGAGTCAAACCAGCTCATTAGCCAACACTACCAACACGGCTCGGAGCAGCAGGCAAGGGGGAGGGGGTGAGTTCCATTTCTCCACTAAAGGAAATTCCTTCTCCCTAAAGAAGCAAACAGCAAGCCAGGACCATGCATGGTCAAAAGATCAGACATGATCTTTGCACTAGACTGGCTTTGCCTCGCCTCGACTAAAGATGTCCCAGGCCATCAGGACCTTGCCTCCCAATCCCACCTGTGGCTCAGTCCGGGCGGCTGGCTCCAGGAGCCTCTGGGAGAGTGACCGACCCACAGCACAAGCCGGAAAAGGGCCTCGAACCAGAAACCTCAGTTCCTCCCCGGGCCAACCAGCCAAAGGCCCCGCTGCAGCTCCCCCCCAGGAGCAGCAGGCAGCCTTGCCCACCCTGGATCCAGCAAGGGCGCAGGCGGTGGGGCACATCAGTCGAGTCCCCCAAAGTGAGAGGTCAGTGGCCTCGGTGGTTCTGAATACGTCTTCAGGGTTTTGCACAAGGTTTGTGAGTTCAAAAGTGCCCAGATTTCTTGGCAGGGCTGAAAAAAACCCCAAGGAGATTAACGTGGGAATGGAGAGGCCCTTGGTGGCTTTGCTAGACACATACTGTACACAAAACTGATCTGTTTAATAATAATTTTTTAAAAATGCATTGAATCCTTGAGCCATGGCGCGGGCTACAGGGCTCACCGATCGAGCCCTAGAAGGAGCCGCTTCTTGTCCTCCTGGCCACTCTCATTCTTCAGGTCAGAGAACACCTGTGTGAAGTAGTGTGGGTCGGCGTTGATCTGCAGCATCTTGGAGCTCATGAGGTTGATGACAGAGAGGCAACGGTCCCAAAAGGCCTCCTTGCAGCTCTCCACCAGGAAGGGCTTGAGTGGGTAAGAGATCTCGTTGCCCATGTAGGAGTAGGAGAGGTACAGGCAGGTGAGCAGGACGGCCTGGAGCTCGTGGTCCGAGCCCACCTCGGAGGAGATAACATCCCTGCAGAGCATGTAGAGGAAGACCACGTTGGCCGGCGTGATGAAGCCCTGGTCCTGCCAGCCCTGCAGAAGCAAGGAGCGGTCCACACTGCGCAGCCAGAGCACCGGGTCCGTGGGGGACAGGTGCTTCAGGCGGTAGCACCGGCGGCAGAGAAACTCGCCCAGGCAACGCAGCAGCTCGCTGGTGGACGCCTGGACGATGACCCGTTTGGGCGTCCCTGCGGAGGTGACAGCAGGGTGCGGAGCCTTCTTGACCGAGGAGACCCCGGTCTGGGAGCCCGAGAGCTGGCTGGCCGGGGGTGCGGGCGGCTGGGCCGGTGGAGGCTGGGCGAACGTGGACAGGTTGGCGCACGACAGCGACTTCTTCAGGTTCTCATTGTTCAGGTGCGTGATGTTGTTCTGGTAGCTGCTATTGGGCTGCACCTTCTTGGAGTTCTTCTTCTTGGCCGACACGGCCACGATCCTCTTCCAAGGCAGCACGGAAATGATGGAGTGCCGCTTCAGGTTCTTGTCCTTGGCGTTCTTGCTGTTCTGCACGGCCGTGTAGTGGCCCACCGTGGCCGCGCCATCCTCAAACAGCGTGGCCTTTCGGTAGCTGGGGGACAGCGACAGCACCGTGCCCATGGTGCCTGTGCGCGCCGGGCGGGGGCCCGCGCCCCTGCGCGCCCAGCCTGCCGGCCGGAGGGGAAACCCGGTTCACCGAGGCTGCGGCGGCCCCGGGGAGGAGGCGGGGGCGCTCCCGGGACGCGTGCTGCCCTCGGATCTGCGTGGAAAACAAGATGGTTCTCAGCACAGGCGGGGCTCCGCGTCGCGCCCCTCGGCCCTCGGCCCTCGGCCCTCGCCCCCGACCCGCGGGGCCCTTCCCGGGGCTCAGGCCCCGCCCGCGCCCCGCGCCGCAGCCTCGCCGCCGCCACTGCAGCACCCAGCCCGCCGCCGCCCTGCGGTCCCGCGGCGCAGCCCGGAGGGGGCCGGACGCAGGCGGAGCCTGCGGGAACCCACGCCGCGACCCCTCGCGCGGCCCCGACCCCTGCCCCCGCTCCCGCACAGCGGACGGCCGCCCAGCGCAGGCTTACCGCAGACGGCGGCTCCTGCGCTCCGCGCCCTCCGCAGTGCGCGCCGCGGCTCGGCCGCCGCGGTCCCGGCGCTCGGCGGGGCTCGCGCTCGGCGGCGGCGGCTCCGAGCTTCTGTCCAAGGTTCTGCAGGCGCCGGCCCCGCCCCCGCCCGGCCGCCCTCGCCGTCGCCGCCGCCGCGCTCCCGCCCCCGCCCCCGGCGCGCACCTCGGCGCCCTCCCTCGCGGGGACGCGCGTGGCGGCCTGGTCTCGCCGGGAAGCCGCGGCCGCCGGCGTCCACAGCCCGAGCGGCTCGCCGTGCGGGTGCGACGCGGCGGCGAGCGGGAGGCGCCTCTACTCGCCGCGCGCCATCTGGGAGCCCGACTCCGGCGGCGGCGGCGGGTCCACGCGGCGCCGGGCCCGCCCCGCCCTCGGGTGCCGCCCCCTCCCGCTCAGCTCGCCGCCCGCCCGGCGACACCGCCCAGCAGCAGCCCGGCCGCGCAGAGTCGCGGGCGCCGACGCAGCCGAACTCAGCCCGCGGGGCCGGGGCCGGGGCCGCGCCGGGGGAAGGCGGGGCCGAGGACCGACCCCGCCCGCGCCCCGCCCAGACACGTGCTGCCTTTGTTCCCGCCGCGGCTCCCGCAGCTGCCGGCCGCGCGCCCGCCCTGGCCACGGGCGTCTGAGGCTGCCGCCGGGCCGCGTGAGAAGCCCTCCACCGAGTCCTTGGCGCCGAGCTCCCTCCTTCCATTTGACAACCGCGTCCCGGGGAAAGAAGCCAGGGAGCGCGGGGAAGAAGGCCCTGGGCGGGGAGAGGCGACGCCTTTACTGAGGCCGCCCCAGCGCCCCGCGCATCCCGAGTGGACAGGCCATTCGGCTCTAGTGCCATCCCCTCCGGGGCCTAACGTCCCCTCATCCTGGCTAGATGCCCGCGGCCCAGGTAGGTCTCAGCAGTCCAGGCCAGAGAGGCGGGCGGTCCTGGCCACTCCTCAGACAGCGGCTCGCTTCCCCCCGGTACAGGGCCTGAGGCCGCAGACTCGGCCGGAGGAGCCAATCCTGAGCCCATCACAAATAGGACCTCGAAATTTCCACTCACCCGTTTCTGTTACATTAAAATTGAAGCAACTGGACCGCCAACCCGCCTTCTGACCCTCTGATTTAAATGATTTTCATTTTCTAAAAATGCATAATTTGAAAACTGGATGCTGGTAAAATTGAGCAAAATTCTGGTTCTGAATAAGAACTCTCACAGACATGAATCCAGATCCTTCACAAAAGCCACTGTTCATTTATTATGATTTTATTTTACTTTGATTCTAAAGATTGATTCAACTCTGACCACAGACCTAGGAAACAGAAGACCCAACCGTATCTTAATTCAGATTATCACCTCTGGACCTAGAGATGGGGGAGTGGCGCTCCAAAGGAGAGGGTAACACCCAGTTTCCTGACCACTGCAGCACACTAGGCTGTCAACCCTTGCCACCTCTGCCAGCTGCCCTGGGGGGAAAGAGGAATCTCCTATCATTCAGAACAATGCTGCCATTAAGGTAGTGCTAGATTTTAGGTACCACCCAGAGATTTCTCTGTCACTAGTGTTAAATCACAGCTTTAGGGGGTGGAAACTGCACTGTCCTGTACCCAGAGGGCTACTCCCTCCACAGCCCTTCAGAACACCCACAGCAGCTAGCAAGGTGACTTAGGAGATGAACACAGGCTCTTGGCTCAACGTGCCCCTCCCTCTGCATGTTCCTCAATGCACAACCCTACCTGCTCTTCGCAGGGAGCTGTCCTCAACCCTCCCTTCCTTTACAGTAAGAAGCTTGAAGCTGGGACCCTCAGGTCCCCTGTCTCGGTATCTCCCTTCCTCTCAAAGGCAAAGCTGAACCCCAGCCTCTTTTCCCCCCAGTAGACAGGATCAGTTCTAGCTGCTCCATGTCCACAATGCCTTTTCTATGCCTCATGCCCCCTTCAGGTGCTAGTGTTGAGCAAAGGTTAAATGCTTTCCATTGCCCAAAATATGCCCAGATTTCTAAGCCTGTAACCCATCCCTTATAAAAACCTGGGCCCACTCTTACCTAAACTGAATTTCAATTTTAGCTATTCCATTTCATGGTGGGGAATACCAAGCTCCACCTCACCCCACTGTTTCCCGAATCAAAGCAGCATGTGTTTGCATGGGCCTTTTCCAGCTGGGCCACACCCCTGTGTCCTCTCTGAGACCCTTTGTCCAGCCAGCCCTTCCCTAGCACCTTCAAAAAGAGCTCCTCGCCAGGCACAATGGTGTACACCTGTAGTCCGAGCTACTCAGAGGCTGAGGCAGGACGATCACTTGAGCCCAGGAGTTCAAAGCCAGCCTGGGCAACATAGTTAGACAATCTCTTAAAAAAATAAAAAAATTTTAAAAAAAATTATATTCACCGCTGACCAGGGAAGGGGTTGCCAGGAACCCCTACCCACCAAGGCACCACACACCTCCCATCACTGCTCCAGCTGGGATGCAAGCAAGCAAGGGCCGTCATCTAGCTGCCAGAAATGGCAGCATCAGGGACCCAGAAGGCAGACCCAGCCGAATGATGCGGGGCTGTTTTTGCCTTCATCAGAGAATTACAGGGAAGATCTCCAAGTCCCACCCCCATCAATCAGCCTACTTATCCTATAGCCTATCTCTGGCTGCCTGCTGCGCTGGGCAGCTAACAAGCAGGAGCATCCCCTCCTCTGCCTGCCCCACTTCCCACACCACCCACCCCGAGGAAGGGAGGCCAAGGCCGTGGCCAGCTACAGCTTCCAGGAAGGATTCCAAATAGAGCCAGCCTGAGCCCTGACTCCTGAGGAAGTATCCTTTGTTCTTTCAGGGATCACAGAGCAGCATCTAGTGGCCCTTCTGGGCAGCACAGATTACATAACTAGCACACAACAGGGCACCGCAGCCTCTGCTCCCAATGCCAGTAGAGTCTCATTAACACACAAGGCAGTCCTGGCACCGGGAAGGCTAGAGGCCCTGGGCGCAGGCCAGCCCATGGCCAGCGACCCTCTCTGTTGTGCCCAGACTCAGCTCACAAGGGGGAGAGGGGTGTCTCAGGAAGCAAGGGCACAACTACTGTTCCTGGAGGTCTAGAGCAGTGCTGTCCAAGAGAAGATAGTGTGAGCCACAAACACAAGCCACACAGGTAATTTAATATTTTCTAGTAGCCACATTTAAAAAGTAAGAACAGGTGAATTTTAATAATATATTTTATTTAACCCAATATACCCAAAATATTTCATCACATGTATAAAAACGTTACTGAGATATTTTATATTCTTTTTTTCACACTAAGCCTTTGAAGTCTGGTTTGGTTTCTACTTGCAGTGCATCACAGTTCCAACTAGCCTCGTTGTAAGGGCTGGGCCATATGTGTCCAGCGGCTACATACAGCACGGTGCGGGTCTAAGAGTCATTGACCAAGACCTGCAAAGGGAGCAGAGAAAAAGGCTCCTGCCCTGAGCTCCTCAGGACTGCCCTAGGTTTGGGAAACCCTCTCCCCTCCGCTCCAGCTGCAGGTCTCTTTGTACTTTTTAAAAGTCCTTCATAGAAGCAAAACTCTGCAAGTAGAATACACAGAGAAAACTGCAAATGGCTGAACTGCTCACACTGAAGACTGGTTGATGGCCCCCCCAGGGCCACTCAGAAGATTCACTCCCGGGGTTTGAAGCAATACGAAAATCACTACTTTTGAAGATTACAAAAGGAAACTAAACCACAATGGAATGTCAGGACTCCAGACACTTGTACTTGCTTTACTTCATATGACCCTCACATCACAATCACCTACTAAAGGAGCATCACCCTGACCAAGCAGATGAGGAAATGGGCTCCAGGAATCTTACCGCCCAAACCTCCATGTCCTCGCTGGACCATGTTGCCTTGGGAAAACAGATACCTGAGCTCCATTTCCAAGTTCAGACCTCACAGACGAACTTTCTTGCCCAAAGCCTACCAAATTTAGATCCCAAATTTAGCTAAGAGACTTCCATTAAGCAAATGAGATAGCAGGGCTTTGGCCAGACTAGAGGGCTAGGCCATTACTGGGCTACACAGAGCTGTTACGGCTTGCTCAGAAGCTGTCCAGCACTCAAGAAAAGACACCTTTTGAAAAAAAAATTATTTTTATTGGAACTCATCTGAACATCAGATATACCTGGTGTTGGTTAGCAAGAACCGTTTGTACATTTGATATTGATGGTGCCAAACCAAAACAGTGACTGGACATGATGGGGAAAGATGTTAAGGACAAAAACCTGATTTTGGAGAGGAAAATAAAAGCCAGTCAGATTCAGTGAAGATGCAAAACCTGGTACAACAAAATCCTTTTACAAAATATAAATTTATTACGAAAACCTGGAAGAATAATCTGAGAAAGGTAAAGAAAGAGAAAAGGAGGCCAGCAGGAGGAGGGAGAGAGGAAAAAAGACAAAGAGGAGATGAGAGAAGAAAATATTAAGCACAGCAAAGGTGCAGAAGCTTACCTGCCCAAATGGCATTAAAGCCTTGCTATGAAATCGCATCAGAAAACAAAGCATGCTGACATACAGTGCTCTACCTCCCATCGGTTCGAGTTCTAAGAGGTAAATAAAGCAGCTCCCTGGGAAGGGGACATGAGGTTGCTTGAAAACCCAACAAGGAAAAATTTTTTTTTTAAAAGAAAACCACACCCCATAGTCTCATTTCCGATGTTCACTGTTTAAAAAGGAATAAATCCATCTGACAGCAGGAGAGGAGTGGGAGAGGGAGAAGCTGATGGATTTCAGACAGCCCAACTCCTCTGGAGAGGAGGAGGAAGGAAGAGACATGTGATGGTCTCCAGGTTGAGAGAGGGGAGGGCAATAAAAACACTGACAGTCTAATCTAGTTTACTGTGTTAAAAAAAAAAAAGCCACATGCACAGCAGGCCCCCTGGGGGCTAAGGGCCCACACTGCTCCCCGTGTGGCCGTGGTGGACACTAGCTCCTGGCCTTGTCCCCATTCCTTCACAGGTCAGGTCAGAGCGGAGCCGTGCAGGTGCTGCTGCTGCTGCTGCTGCAGTGGTGACGACGACGACGGCGGGACCTTCGGCTAATCTGCCGGAGCCAATGTCGGAGGGGAGGGAAAGGCGGACAGGCCAGGTGGCAGGGGGAAGAACACCGAAACGCCTCATTTCAAATAAAAAAGGAAACAGCAGTCTATACACAGTTGTTTGTTTTGGTTCAGTACAAACAGAATAAAAAGTCATTGCTTTTGATGGTCAGCAAACACCCAATTCTGAAGAGCAGAGGTGACGCCCAGCAGGTGGATTAGGACCCCCAGTGGTTGGCGGGGTGCCTGGCTTTTCGGCCCTCTCCCAGGAGGCAGAGAGCACAGCTTTAGGTAGTGTAAGCCTTTTTCCTTTTATTTATAATAATCTTTTTTTTTTCTTTTTCTTTTTTTTTAAGCAATTTCCCCACTCCCAAGTTGGGCCAGTAAAGATTACATGAAAACTGGCACACCTATTGGCTGGAATACAGATGCACCAAATGAGGATTTAAAAACTTTCCGAGCGAAAAGTAGAACAAAAAGAAAAAAGAATCTCCTAGCATTTTCCCCAAGGTTTCACTCTCCCGCCACACACACTCTCCAAAGGACCGCTACAGATCCAACTCTGCAAGAGAAGACAGAGCAGTGTCAATCGGGAAGCCGTGAGGACACCAGGAGCAGGTTTTCAGTCTCGACAGGCAGAAGACAGTGCTGCCCGGCCCTGGGTCCCGGAGCCAGCACTCACCTATGTCAGTTTCTTGGCTTTGTTGTAGAGGGAATCCACTACTTTACTCATGTTCTGAATTGTTTCCAGAGCAGCTTCGTAAGTTTTATCTACTGGGGGTTCATCGAAAATAATCAGGACACCCTCCCCCTGGTCCAAAATCCCTGCAGGAGACACAAGGGCAATCCATGTAAAAGACGAGATTAGACACAAAAGCATTTGTGAAGCAGCCCACTCCCTAGTTGTCTTTCTCCAGAAAAGAAGAGAAAAAGAACTTGTCTCCCTGTTCCATTTGTACACGTTTATTACACATTCTGATCGCAGGGAAGAGGGGCCAGGATCCCAGGGAACCATCAGGAGAAACAAAGAGAGCACCTCCTTTAAAGATAAACCTCTTCAACCATCTCATCACCACCAGCAGCCCCCTTGCATGTACGACTGTTACTCACCATGAAATTTCTTATCAAGAATCATCTGTGATAATTTCCTTTCCACGTCGGCCTAAAATCAAAACACATGATTAAACGGACCAGCGTCTACTAGCCAGAGATCACCCCAACACGAAAGCTTTATAGAAGACAAATGGACTGAAAACAAAACTGCAACAATGCAACTCCAGCTCTGAGCCCACATCCCCTGTTCCCCACTAAGCTTGGGAGCTTTCTAGAAAGGCGCATCGGGTACAAATGCCAGCCCCTCCATACCACCCTTTCCCATCCCCACCCCTTAGACAGCCTCAGGACTCCTTACCTTGGAGAGTTTGATGAGACTAGATATGTGTTCAATCTAAAAGGAAAGGCAGAGAGACACCAACACTGAAAGTTTTACTTTTGCCTCCAACAGGAGAAGGGAGGAATACAGGGAGAACTGCTGCAACTCTTGAAATCCTGCTGAATGTCTCTATGGGGCAAGATCCTCCTCGGCCATGCTTAAGTCTCTTGTGCTCTGCCCATCTGCCTGCCCTTCGCTGCTACAGACAATAAGCACAGTCCTGTCCCTCACACTCAGTGACTGCAAAAGGAGGAGACTGCGCTCAGAACATATGCAATCTCACACACCTCTACCCCACAAAATCTTTCTCCTCAACTCTTGCTCATCCTATCAAGAGAGGCCAAAGCTCTTGGTGGTCTCTTGCCCATCAGACACAGCCTTAGAAGAAAGTTCTTATTCTGGACAAGAGTGGGAAGGGTGGTGGCTACAGTGAGAATGCCTAGCCAGAAACAATTAGAGCCCCAGGAGAGTTCTTACCTGTACTCGGGAAAAAGGTTCAATGACTCGAATCAGATTCTGTTCCAATAAGTTATCATACAACTTGGCCAAGTGTGTGCTGATGATGGGGTCATCCCGGAGCTCCGCCCGGTAATCTGTCAGGGCCTGCCAAAAGAGCCAGTCACAGAGATTGGCACAGAAAAGCACTTTAAATTCATGCTACTCCTAACTTCCTAAGTAGTCTGCCGGCCCTTGTAACTTCCATGGTTGAATGAATTTCTGGGATATTTGGGGAGATGACAGAAAGCAAAAGAAAAAGAGCATCAAGAACTAAAAGGTGGGCCATCTTTCTCTCGGAAAACCTCATGTCAACAGCTCAAACCACTAATCCATAAAAGCAGCTCAGCTGGTGAGCCAAATTAACTGCACAAGCATTTCTCAGCATGTCTTCCACAGAATAGGATCTCCATTGAAAAAAAAATAACAACAACATTAAGGTTAGATAATGGGAAATGCTCAACATCACAACTAGCTCTTGGGAGTTTTATGAGGATCAGTAGCACAGCATGGCTCTGCTATGAAAGAAAACAAAATACCTTTCTAATTTTGTTTACTCTAGTATTTCCTCAATATCTGATCACAGAACCCTTCTTCCAAGGAATTACTTGAAATGGAAGTGTCCCATCAAATATTCCAAACATTGGGATAAAATGATCTAGACTGTTTATTCATGTGTGTGGTTTATTTACCTTTAGTTTTGGTCTCAAGATCCTAGCCTCATGTCTGCTATGCTATAAAGTGTTAAAGGACGCAGGCAAATCATGCCAAGTAAGGAACCACAGGAATTGGCAAGAACCCTCCAGGGAGATGATGAATCTTGGGGACAGTCAAGGTCATGTGGTCTAGTCTCCACCCTCACTGAGTTTTCCCTTCTAGATCTAGGTTTTTCTTTTTTCTTTTTTGTAGAGATAGGGTCTCGCTCAGTTGCCCAGGCTGGAATGCAATGGCGTGATCCCAGTTCACTGTAACCTCACACTCCTGGGCTTAAGTGATCCGCCCACCTCAGCTTCCCGAGCAGCTGGGACTACAGGTGCATGCCATCACACCTGGCTATAGATTTTGTTTTTGTTAAGTTGGTCATTATACTCAGACTAAGAGGAGAGAAGTTCAGAAAAGAATATTCAAGTCCTACTCTAAGGCTTAGAGAAGTTTCTCTCCCTTTTAGAAACTTCCCAAACAATAAGCAAATGGCACAGGAGTCAAAGAAAGCCTAAAACACACCATCCTGAGGAAGCTTCTTTTGGCCAAAGTGTGCACATCAAGACTTATCCAGACCCGGCACTTCTGGAGATGAAGGTATGAATACCTATGACTATGCCGTATGGAACAAGCACTAAGCCTGGAGTCAAACCCTGATACCCATTAGCTGTGTGACTTCGGGCATCCTCCTGAATCCCAGTTCCCTCAACCATAAAATGAAGATAATAGGTCTGTTGTTAAAAAGCAAAGTAAAAGAAAGGATGACAGGAAGAACTTTTTGAAACTGGAAAGTATTACATACAAATGATATGTAATTTATATCAATTCAATAAGACTCATTGTTACCAAAGTGCTTAACTATTTCCTGGTTTTGATAATATACTGGGTGATTGGTACATGGGATCACTCTGTACTGTTAATATCTTTGTAAATTCTTGTGAAACTATAATTTTAAAAATTAAATATCCCTCTCCTCCACCCATTCCCTACCAACCCAATACCATGCTCACCTTTTCAAAATCTGCCAGTGATCTGTTCTTGCTAGCCTGAGCCACGCATTTTAATGCTTCTGTCTGAAAATAAAGAGACAAATTGTGAACGTGATCTATTCTGTACACTGATATCCACCCAAAAAGTCCCATAAGCATTATGCTATGTCCACATAACCTATGCTACAAGGAAGAACCCACCTCACCATCATTCTTCAGAGGCCTGGGAAGAAAAGCTATAAACACTGAAAACCACTGTGTGCCAACTAGTTTCCCTTTGAAATCTGAGATGACTTAAGAATACTAGGAAATAGAAGGTTTTCCAAAAAGGCAGACCCTGCTACAGCACTCTCCAGAGATGACAAGCTAAAAGGGAAAGTGACAAGAGAACTGTGGTATCTTTCCCCCTTCCTTATCTCCACACCCACCCAAACTCCCTCCTGCTCTTATACCTGATTATACCTGTGCTTCATCCAGATTCATTCTGCTACATTTGGTACAAACCACTGAACAAGGTTTACTTTCATTAGGGTTGAAGCACCAAAATTGAGGCACCAACATATTACACTGAATGTTAAACCCCAGGGAGAGATGAAGGTACAATCAGTAGTTCAGAGCATCTTCTAACCTGGTTAGAAAAGGTGCCTGCCCAATCTATCAGGTCTCCACTTAGCAAGAAATCTGCAACACTCATATTTTTAGGAGATCAGCCTAACTCCTGCTTACAAGCTGTCATCAAGGTACAAGGGACCAGAAGGAACTCCTCTTCTTTTGTCCTAGGTATTTAAATTTAAGGACAGTGTCTTACACAGTAGGTTAAACAGTACCAGGCTAATCAAGAGTGTAGTTTGTCTCCAGCATTTGTCCTACAGAAAGAACAAATGTCAAAATGAGAAAAGCCTGAAACTTAGAGCCAGATAACCCTAGTTCAAAGTCTGGATCCACCATTTATAAGCTACCTGACCTCAACCTGGATACTTGACTTCTCTGAGCCTGTCTCCACAACTCTAGTTCTAGTCAGCATCTAGTGCATCTCTCACTATAGTAATAACCAGTATTCTTGAGGTTAAAACTAGGAGCTGACCTAAAACTTTTGCTGATGAAGAGCCAATTAGGGCCACTTGAAGAGAATGAAGGAATCAGCTGTTGTGGCCATTCCTCCAGAGACAGTGAGATTATATAGAGAGTCAATCTGTCTGTTGTTTAGAGACAACTGCATTTGAAATCCAGAAAGATTACTTTTACTTTACTAGTGATAATTAAGCAAAGTACAAAAACAGGATGGTCCAAATATCTAAGACATCATCTTTATACACATAACTGTTTGCTCTCAGAAGTCACACTCATACCTTCTTGGGCATTAAGGTAGCACAAAAAGGTCCTCTTTTTCCATCACACCCAAAATTCAGGGCATGAATGCAAAGGCACTGATCTGAAGCTCTCAGGTAAGTCTCAAAACCTAGTTTCTACACCAAGCAATCTGACCTCGCTAAAGCACATATGCACCAGACCTTACCAGGCTCCTAACTTGGAGAATCCAAAATTCCATATTCTACACGTTAAATTCACAAGTCAGGTTCACGAGAGATAAATCTTCCAGTCAAAGCTAAAAGCAACTTAACTCACTGCAAATGCTACAGTTCAGTTCTATAACTCCCTCAAACCACCCAATGTCCATAAGAGCACCAAACACTGACTTCCCAGGCCAAGAATTTAACAATCTAGGAAATACACTGAATGGGCTTAAGAGAAGCAAGTGGGTGGGGGAGAAGTAAGAGAGTAGAATCAAGGGCCAGAGAGCACTGGTCTCATCAAACATCGTGACTCTGACAACATGCTCATCTCAAAATGACAGAACTGCAGTCAGGGTATCCCTACCTGCCTCCCTGCATACCGAAGTGCAAGCTTCCCGCTCACCAAAGCCTGGACATCTTCTGGGCTAGAAAAAAAGACATACTTGGTCAATTGCTCCAGGACATTATGCTTCTAAGTATAGGTTTAGGCCAATTTCTTTTTAACAAAATTCCACCGTGAAGACTCTGCCCACAGAGATAATCAGCCCCAACCCTTAAATCCACATGCCCTTCATACTGCAGAAGCTAGGTTTTCTCCTCTCTGCGCCAAAGCTCAGCACTGGAGACTAGAAAAACTCAAACATTAAAAAGAAAGCCAAATTGAACCTAACGAAACCAATAGATCCAACGAGCAGAATGATTAAGTATAAATTAAATCCTAGTATAACAGGTCTTATTAAAACATAGCCCCAACCAGGCATGGTGGCTCCCGCCTGTAATCCTAGCACTCTGGGAGGCTGAGGTGGGAGAGGATTGCTTGAGCTCAGGAGTTCGAGACCAGCCTGAGCAAGAGCGAGATCTCATCTCTACTAAAAATAGAAAGAAATTAGCCAAAACAACTAAAAATAAAAAATTAGCCAGGCATGGTGGCGTATGCCTGGAGTCCCAGCTACCCGGAAGGCTGAGGCAGGAGGATCGCCGGAGCCCAGGAGTTTGAGGTTGCTGTGAGCTAGGCTGACGCCACGGCACTCTAGCCCGGGCAACAGAGCAAGACTCTGTCTCAAAAAAAAAAAAAAAATAGCCCCTATGTAATCCAAAGATAGTCCTAGTTAATGTTTCATTTATTCCCAAAAGAATCTGGATAATTCTGTGGACTTCTTTGGGGAACGATCTGTCATTTTTTTTGTCCACTTTTTCAAACCACTCCTTTATCCTTCCTTCCCCATTCTGGGGGACCCAGCTGGCTGGCAATGGCTAGTCTATAAGCTATTTCTTGACCCTCTGTCCTGTGCTCAGCACCTATGAGGACAGAATATTTGAAGGACAACAAGAATTCTTCAAGAGGGGCTGGGAAGGGGATTTCTAAAGTCCATGTTCCTGATTCCAAAAGACTAGCAAGCAAGAGGGGGGCTGGAACACCTCTGATCCTCCCACTCTATTTCAACCAGCCCCAGAGGCTGTGGCTGCTTCTTTAACTGGCCAAACTCCCCACCCAAGCCATCTCTGCCATGGCAGCCAGACTTAGCTGAAGGACTTCAGTTCTTATATTCCAGAGTTACTGTGCACCTACGTGTTGAGCATGATTTTGCACAGCAACATGTACTTCAGAGATGTGATGGCCTTGGGGCTGTCAATGGAGTCGTAACCTTCAAATGCCTCATAGAAGTATGAGTATGCAGTTTTCCAGTCCTTTTCCTCCGCTGCATGGATAATACCTGGGCGTTAAAAAGAAAAGAGTAAGAACCATATAAAACAACAGAATCAGAAAAGAGCTGGGAAGGGTCTTGGAAAGCTACCCCAACCCCATCAACTCACTGATGAGCTCAGGAAAGGATAAAGGAGCAGCCCAAAGTCACAGTCAGCTAGTGAGAGCTGAGATTAAAACCCAAGCTTTGGCCTCCCAGCTCAATGTCATATTGCCACATTGCCAATATAAGTTCCCAAAGGAGTTAGAGACTCAACTCAAAGGGGATCCTGAAAACCACATACCATCTTTTTCCTACGCTTCTCACCCCATTCCACTCGTGCTATCTTTTGGAGCCACTGGAAGAGGCCATGTTTACCCTCCACAATAACATCACCTCTGCAGGTCAAGAGGTGACCCCAACACCCCTAGACTGCCTGAATGACCTGTTTTAATAACATCAACTACTTTAGGATAAGATAGCTTTTCTAAGCTTGACATTTTTTACTTAAGCAGCTTTTCATAGGGGAGAGGGGGAATTCACCTCTTATATTCTCATTTCAAGTATTTGTCATTTATGGATATGCTCTTGCCTAGATGCAACCAGTATATAGATCTCACATAAAACAAATCCATGAACTTAACTATACATGGCTAAGCAGTATTTTTTTAAGGCTGAAATGCCATAGTTGACCTAACCAACCCTCTACCATTTAGAATTTGGGTTGCTCCCAATGAACTTAACTTTGGACCTTCTATTACTTCCAACCTAACCTATCACTTGGGATAACATAAAAATTAGTTCCTTCCAGATTGAGCAGCGCCTAGGCCCTAAGATTCTGCACTTATGTTTATTAGCACTAACTGTGCCCAGCCCTATCCATTTGTTTACCACAGTGCTTCCGAACATTTTTCACATCAAGATACATGTAAAAAGTATTTAGCATATTAGAGTAAAAAGATGAAGCTGCTGATACATGATCCAAAGAATCAATGTTTTAGCATACCTTTTACCCCTGGAAGCACACCTATAGTGCATGGCATGCCAGCTGGGAACTTCTGACTTAACTACTTATTGAGTGACATGTGCCATCCCCCAGTCTTTACCCTACCCAAAATGCCTCCCAATTTGGGCTGCAGGAATTAGGTCCTTTTTCTACTATTGTTCTTAAGTATAGATGCCTAGAGGAAAATCTGTCCTTCTCTGCAGCCAAGGAAAACTCCCTTGAGAACATAACAAACTATTAATGCTGCTAAACTAAATGAGACACATTTTTCCATACCTCCCAGTACAGAGCTAGTAGAGAATAGGCCAGACCCAAAATAAGTATGGGTTTAAAAAAAAAAAAGGTAAAATAAGGCTTAAGAACTGGTATACTGCTTTCCCAAACACATTCATAAATAGGGGCTATATAAGCACTGTGAGTGTCATGATTGGCATATGAGGTTTATTATTAAAAACAAAAACCAAAATTTAGACTCATTGAACATAAACATTAATGAGGGCCAACCAACCATGTGCCAGGCACTGATATAGCTACTAAAGCAGAAAGAAATATGAACAAGACCCTCAAGGAGGCTCACAGTCAGCTGGGAAAGATGGTCACCAAAACAGAAACAAAGAGATTAGTATAATAATAGGTACAAAGGAATATACCTTTGGTAGGGAAGTCCAAAACCAAAGAAGAAATTACAGAGGAGGGTTTACAGAGGAGACATCTGAGCTGTATCTAGAAGGATGCGTAGGAATTTGCCATGGGGACAGGTGAAAGGGGAATTCCAAGCAGAGAAGGCAAAATAAATATACGAAGGCAAAGAAGCAGGAAACAGCATGGAGTACCCAGAGAATATGAAGTCATGTGGTGACTCTTACTAAAAACCACAAATGAGGATGAAAACCAAAGAATGCCTTCCTTTTGAATGCCCTGTTAAAGTTTAAGCTGAGGTTAATGCAGAACCATTGGAGAATTTTAAAGAAAAGAGTTATACTATCAGATTTGTGTTTCAGAAAAATGACACTGGGGCCAGTAAGGAAGATGGATTGGGAAAAGTGACTAGGGACAAGTTAGACCAGACCAGTGAAAGATGACTCTAGTAGTCTAGGCCTTAATTAGAGCAGCAGCTTATAAAGATGGAAAAGAAAAGACATCCTTGGAGACAGACTGAACATGATCTGGTAACTAACTGGATATGAGGGATGAAGGAGAGGAAAGAGTCAAAATTACTCCAAAGACCATAGTTTGAGCAGCTGAATCAATAATGATACCATTAACTAAGAGAACATGCAGAAAGAAACATTAGGAATAAATTTGGTTTTTGACATGCTGAGACTAAGATAGATACCTATGGAATATTTAGGTATATATGTCCATTAAGCAGATAGAAATCTAGATCTAGAATTTAGGAAAGAGAGAAGCTACTGGAGATAGATGAGGACAGAATTAGTGTTACGCGGCAGGTAGAGCCATAGAAGAGTATGGGATTAGACAGAAAACAGGGAGAACGGGAAGGGAAAAGAACTAAGAAAGCAACACTGAGGAACACCCACACTTAAGGGGCAGTCAGAAGGAAAAGGAAACAGCAAAGCATGGATGCTAATAATCAGTCAAGGGAGAACCAAAAAGACAATGTCAAGGAAGCCACGGGTGTCTAACAAGGTTGAATTACCCCCAAAAGTCAAGAGATTATAAGGGAGTTATTGACTTCTTTCTAGGAGTAAATAAAGACACCAAAGTAAGGATATTCTTTCAATTTTTTCCAGAAGCATGACAGAAAGGGGAAAATAGTAATTTAAAAAGTAAAAAGGGTTGTGGGTTTTCAGCTAGGGTAGCTCAAAGACTAAGAAGATCTGAGAGGAGAAAAAAGACAAAAGCCCAAGAATGGAACAAAAAGGTAGAAAGACCACCCTTGATTAAGGGGTAAAAACAGACAGTGATACAAATTCTGTAGAGCAAAGAAAAGTAAAGAGGGCTCAACATAAGAATGGCTTCTATTTCCTCTGAAAATTAGGATGCAAGTTCTTCTCTTGACCACAAAAGGTAGAGAATAGATTTACCAGAGCAGTGGCTTAAACGAAGGGCCAGCAATTGGTTAAAGCTAAGTATTTTGATAAAAGCTTTACATTCATCATCTCATTTAATCCTCACCACAATCCTATGAGGCAATACAATTATTACCACCATTTTATAGATGAGCTAAGAATAAAGCTAAAGATAAATTAAGTAACTTGCCAAAAGTCACACACTTAAAAATCAGCAAAACAAAATGTCGACCTAGGAAAGCCTGATACTAGCACCCCTGAGAAGCAAGTCTGGCAGGTATTGTATTATCTTTTAAGGATAAGAGAGGTAACATAAGCGCTTAAACTAGACTTCCGCCTCCAATCCCAATGCCCCTTCAATAATGATGCCTCCAGTAAAAAAGTTGCTAAATACAAAAAAAAAGTATTCCACCTGCCAATCCATGGCCTCCTTAGCCCCAACATTCACAAACTCTATCAGAAAGCTGAGTATTACACTCAGCTGAAATTGGGGTATCTTCCCTAAGCCATGATCTGAGGCCCTTTGGAAAAGTCCAATAAACTTTACAAAGGTCTCCAAGAGTCAACAGAGTTGTGTTAGGCCAATCCTGAAGAGAAAATGCTACCATTCTAAGTAGCTAAGAGGAATGTCAAGGGAGTCTTTTAAGCCTAAGTAAGATCTTTCTAGGGTTTGGCTCTAACAGGTTGCCTGGCCAAGTACTGATAAGCATGTTAAGATATTTTAGGCAGTTAATAGGAGAGGGGCAGCTGGTTAGAAAGGTAGCTTTCTGGGCCGGGCACAGTGGCTCACGCCTGTAATCCTAGCACTTTGGGAGGCTAAAACGAGAAGATTGCTTGATGCCAAGAGTTCAAGACCAGCCTGAGCAACAATAAGACCCCATCTCTACAAAAAAACAGAAAAATTAGCCAGGCATGGTGGCACATACCTATAGTCCCAACTACTAGGGAAGCTGAAGCAGGGGGGATAGCCTGAGCCCAAGAGTTTGCGGTTGCACTGAGCTATGGCAACACTACTGCACCCTAGCCTGAGCAACAAAGCAAGACCCTGTCTCAAAAAAAAAACAAAAAAAAAGTAAGTAAACCCTCTAATTCGTTTCTTTGAAGAAACTTGAGCCAAATCAACCAGTTTTATTCTCCAGCTCCAACCCCTATTCTTTCTACCTATAAGACACACTCTAAGAAACACATGCCAGGAGTAGCTACAGGTGTTACCTGACTGCATGTCCAAGGTGGCCTGCAATTTAGGGGGGCAGTAGATTGCATTTGCTGTGGTTCGAGCAGAGGTTAAGGCAGCTCGGGCTTTCGGCAAGTTGCTCAGGGCATGGTATGTTTTGCTTTCTAAAAGCTGTACTTCCACCAAAAGGGCTTTGTCATCCATCTTTTTTAATTCCCGAAGCAGCTGAGAACCTGAAGAAGGAAAAGATTTATACTCCTTTGCTAGTCATAATCTTAATACCTCGATACTGTAACATCTCATTCTTCCACCTTTATAACACTCAGGATAAAGAAACCCGTCTAAACTCAAAAAGAAGGCCAGGCGAGGTGGCTCATGCCTGTAATCCTCGCACTCTGGGTGGCTGAGGCGGGAGGATTGCTTAATGTCAGGAGCTTGAGAACAGCCTGTGCAACCAGTGAGATCCCATCTCTAATAAAAACAGAAAAATTAAAATTAGCTGAGCATCCTGCTACACACCTGAACTCCCAGCTACTCAGGAGGCTGAGGCAGGATTGCTTGAGCCCAGGGGTTTAAGGTTGCTGTGAGCTAAGCTGACGCCACAGCACTCTAGCCCAGGCAACAGAGCGAGATTCTTATCTCAAAAAAAAAAAAAAAAATATTTTAAGTATAATTATAAATAGACATAGTAAATATGACAGCCAATAAATAAAACACTTGCAATTTAAAAAACTAAATCTGAAATTTAATAGGGTGCTATAAGGCAAAATGTAGATACACATTGAAAAAATTTCAGTTATTAAAATGGAATGGGTTTTACTATTCTAAATTCAAGTGAACTTTAAAACTACCTTTTGTTCTCTAAATTTGACAAACTAGCTAGTTTCTTAGAATTTTAAACATCAGTTTTCCATGACAGGTGCAGAACTGTAAGCCACCTTAAATCTTTCTTAGAAGCAAGTAGAATCTAAATTATTAATTGGTAATTAATAAGAGTAGCCAGGTTTAGAATACATTCATTTAGCTAGCTGAGATGACTTATTAATTTCTACCAGCTTACTTACCCAAATGCAATGCTTCCTGGTACCTCTTGGTATCAAAGTACAAAGACACCAGTCTTGCCTAGGAAAGAGAAAAGGCATTGATTGAAAAGAAGAGAAAAAAAAAGCCACAGAACGAAATCAAAGATTAACAGTCACAGAACTGTCACTGTTGAATATACAAGTCCTGACAATAGCATTAAACTCAGCAAAAGAAACCATGGAGCCCACAGTGTTGCCTCCTATTATAGCCAGCAACTGTTAACTTTACATTGTTGCTGCTTATTTCTGAGTAGCAGATCCATCTGAAAACTTCAACCAGTGAGACTACGATCAATAATCTTTGGATACCAGAGTAATTACAAAGTTGCTGAAACTACTTTTGACCAGGATGGTATTACTTATATTCACAGTCTGTCTAGTAATGCCTAGAGATCTGAAATCAGTGCTGATGTAGAACATACCTCCAAAGCTTGGCGTAAGAAAGTTCTTTTCTCTGATTTGGCCCATTCAATACACTCTAAACACAGCTCAACCTGCAAGAGGGAGAGACAGTACATGCAACATTATGTCCTCATACTCTTTCCACAAACCATGCTTTAGAGAACAGCTTTAATTTCCTCCTTACATATTCCCTGCTTACAATAGAGCAAAAACTATTGTTTTTGCTCTATTTAGTGTATGATCCACAGTATCTCAATGTTTAATGGTTATATTGTTATAGAGAATCAACTTGGCTTTTAACACATAAAATATGTTTGTGCTTAGTGTTCTTTAGGAAAATAGCTTCACCTTCAAGACTCCTCTTCTACCTACCCAGGAGAGAACCAGAATTTACAGCAACAAATATAGCCCTGGAATGTAGATATCTACAATGGCTTAGGAATTTTTAAAGCAGAAATTTCTCCCTGAAATAGTTAGAAATAGTAAAAGTAACATGTTATTGTGGATATATAGGTAATAGAGGGGAGAAATTCTCAACCTAAGCACAAATGCCTTGTTCCTAACAGTTGCTTTAAGACTCAAAAGGTCCAGTTAGTTCTTTCCTTTTCAAATTCTAGCAGTGCAACTAACCAATTCATCATTGCTCTTACAGCAAACATATACAGTAAGCTTAGCTTGTATTACAGGGAATAAAAAGAAATTAGAATTAGTCTAACATTTAAAAGGGATTTTAAGCTTTAATTTAAAGGCACTCTGAACCCCCAGTTCTATCTGCCACTGAAGCAGTGATGTAACATGCAAAGGAACTAATTTAAAGCAGTGGTCAATCTTACACAGTCTAAGCATGCCATCACGTATCCTTGACATATTAGCTTTGACAGAGTATATATTAAATGCTGCAGATCTTATTCTGTGACTGTAAGTTTTGTGTTAAGGTTACTAATCAGAGCATAAGACAAAGAGAAATGAAATGAGAAACTGAGCTTTCCAGAGAACTAACTGCTAATA